>JABGMY010002773.1:0-24632 GCA_014705525.1 Colletotrichum sp. HC292
CGAGTGCCGCGGGCTTCGTACGGCAAATGAGATACTAAGTAAGCGCCGGAGAGCTAAGAAAACCCAACTACGTCTTGGAGGGTCACTTAATATAGCTGAAGCTGAGGCAATACGGGTAGAGAAGGGGGTTGTTGATGCTGGAGGCGAAAACATGCGTCAGGAGGGTGCTCGTACGGAGGGGGGTGAATCGCGCGGGCGGCGATGTGGTAACTGCGGAAAGACTGGACATAATGTACGAACATGTCAGGTAGCTTGGGAGACCTCTGAAGAAGAGGCTGATGAGTAGTTTCAATTGATTTCGTACGATGTGGCTTAATTGACTTACACAAATGGCTGGAGGGTAGTGAAAGGTGAGCGGCTCGCTATGATGGGCGACTCGCTATGCATATACGTTACCTAAGAAAACAAAAGAAATAAACTTAGCGTGTAATTTTCAGATCTAAACTAACTAATGAAGATGATAATGCTAAAAATGACTCTAGACGCGCTACGTGCGAAACCTTCTAACCCTCTTGCTTTAACGCCGATAAATGCTGAAAATTCCCCTAAAGTGCCCCTTGGGCCCTGTTCCAGTAGTTCCACGACTGAGACTGGCGGGATACCGCCACCCGCCATCAACGGTAGAACTCATTCACCTTGCATCGGGCTTTGGTGAGTGTCTGGAGTAACATGTAAGGGATAGCTTCAATAACGTCATTCGTTGTTAGTCATGTCTCGATCGGGAAAGTCTAGCAGTTGGGGGATCAGCGGGGTTTGATACGATGCGGCTAAATCAATTTCATGCATGATTGCCCGTGTGCGGGTGGAGGTTTCTTGGCCTACTTCTGGGTACCATGCGTGCATGCCAGTGAAGGGGATTTGACGATGTCACTCAAGCTAGAAGAGCAGAGAAAATCATCTTATAACTCGTGTGAAATCAACAGGAGGGCATTAGCTAGCTGTTAGAGAAGTGTCCGATATTGTTTAGTTGCTGAGTAGCAAATTCGTAGATGCTGATCTAAAGTACAAGTATTGAAGTCGATACTGGAACCTACCCTACACGAAAACGAAGCGCCGGGGAGTGTCGGCGTGGGTCCACCCCGCCCCTCCGCCCCGTCATCCCGCACCATCGACCTGCCGCTGCACCAACACCCCGCATCTTACGAGACGGGATATAAATCAAGGTGGCCAGCTTTCGGATTGCAGAAAGACCTTTGAAAATTCTGAAGATCCAGTCATCCCAATGAAAGCAAACCCGGGAAAAGCGACACAAGAAACCTACACACAGCATGTCCACCATCAAAGTCGGTGTCGTCGGCTACGGCTTCGCCGCCAAGAGCTTCCATTTGCCGTTCATCACTGCCAACAAGGACTACGAGGTGATTGCGATCTTGCAGAGAGCGGAAGCTCCGAGCGATTTGTCATCGGCGCCTGCTGGCTCTCACTGCAAGGTCGACTTTCCCAGCATCAGACATTACCGGGCCGCGGAAGATTTCTTCGCCGACTCGGACATTCAACTCGTCGTGGTTGCTACCCACACCGATACGCGTGCATCGTTTGCAGAGAAGGCGCTGTTGGCAGGAAAGCATGGTATGTAATGCATCCATATCCAAATGAGTTCACGCCCGAAAAGCTAAACAGTTTTGAAGCAATCGCCAACAAGCCTTTCGCGAGATCGTCTGAAGAGGCAGACCGTGTTATTGGAATTGCCAAGGACAAGGGCCTCATCCTGAAATGCTTCCAGAATCGCAGATGGGCGAGTTTCGTTAAGCTACCACTTGTAAGGTAATGCTAGTGACTTATCGGAATCTAGGATGGCGACTTCCAAACTTCGCGCAAGCTCATTAAAGAAGATGCCCTTGGTGAGATCAAGGAGGCTGAGATCCACTACGACTTCGAGTCGCCTCCCTGGCTGAGCTCAATGAACAAGAAGGATTACACTCCCGGCGATGGCATGGCGTTCGGCCTGGGTGAGTTGAATATTGAATTTAGGTCCCGAGAACACTGTTTTAATCACGCCGAAATGCAGGGACACACAGCATCGACCAGGCAGTGACTCTCTTCGGCCGTCCAAAGTCCGTGACTGGCTTCTTCCGCGCTCAGCGCGGTATCGAAAGCGAGGTTGAAGACTCCTTTACAATCATTTTGCAGTATGACGCAGCGCAGAAGGACCTCCTGGTGACCGTCAAGACCTCGGTCACCACGCCCATGGCCCAGCAACTCAAACATCTCGTGCGGGGGACAAAGGGATCTTGGCTCAAGGTTTGGGTTCCCGCCATTAGCACGAAACATCGTCCGCTGACACGTCGTAGTTCCAACAAAGAAGCACCTGCCCCCAAGAGGAGCAGATCGCCGAGGGCCGCAAGCCGCTTGAGCCTGGCTTCGGCGAGGAACCCGCCGAGCTGCGTGGTATTATTGCGACATACAAAGAGTTTGATGGAGCAGTTCAGAAGTACGATGAAGCGACGAAGAAGTACACTGGCAGATATCCCAGCATCACCGGACGCTGGCTGGGTATCTATGAGAACCTGGCCGACGCGATCAATGGCAAAGCTGAGCTCGAGGTGAAGGCTACTCAATCACGAGACGCGATCAGGATCATCGAGCTTGCGAGAGAGTCTCATAACAAGGGAGGAACTATCGCGTGGAAGTAAGAAGCATGTGCCGAATGAGACAGTATGACAGGGTCTCTAGCCGGCGACCGCGTTGGAGACCCGTCGGGCTGTTCTGTACATATTCTTGATCTTATTCAGCTTGTTTGCCTTGAAACAAAATACCATATGTCATTATTAGGGACGAGAACAGCTGAGCGTGTAGATGTAAGTAACCGGAGATATATGACACAACGTCTTTGGCATGTCCATTCAAGGCCTTGTGGAAGACATGCTGAAGAGAAAGCTTGAAACCGGGTTCAGTTCCTCCAGTTCCTTTGACCGAGTCCTTTCAAACTGCAGGATAAAGTGTAAACTGGGCTATGGTCGCGCAATTTGAGCAAGAACAATGGAAAGAGCAGTTTTGACGATGACACGATTCCCTTTGAAGACACTGTGATTGCTGGTCCGTGTGATTGATCTCACAATGGTTTGGTTCCACACACTCCCCTACGCTGATTTTCCAGGTATGATACATAAGTGTGAACGCCGCACCGCAGCTGTCGAGGGAGTTCAGTATCGGCATAAACTCTTACGATACACACAATCTTCGCAACAAATCTACAATGAGTACGAAGGGAAGTGCTGACGCCCGGCACAAAGCTACTAAAGAGGCCATGGCAGCATTCCCCGAGGCGAATACAAACACAACTCCAACGGTATACGATCCCAGCCCGATTCCCAGAGAGCCTCTTTCTGTGGGCGCCAAAGAGCGTTTGCGCCGTGATGTCAATACCTGGAGTGCAGATATCACAGACAGATCCCAAAAGATCGAGCCACGCGCTGGGCCGAAGAAGGTAAATGGTTCATCGATGCAGGAGGTAGTTCGAGACATGCGCTCACCACTTTGCCCGCCACACCCCGGGCTACTCTCCAGTCTGACATCAAGCTCCTTGGGCGAGTCTCCAGAACCATCATACATTTCATCGAGTTACAACTATTCTCAGTTTGAAACTTCAAGTGAAGTTCTCCAGACCAGACAGATGGATAAGTGCTTTACGGATGCTAACTTTAGCGGTCAGAAAATGTCCAAAAGAGTGATCGTTCGCACCTATCTTGCCAATCAGAATGCGGGGCTGCAACGAGCCGACGACCTTGTTTCGAGGTTAAGGTCTGAGCTTGAGAGTCAGCACACAGAGCGTGAGCTAGCAGAGCAAACGAAGCGGCAGAGACGGAAGAGGTTGGAGGAATTCTTCGACGACATCACCATAACAGCGAGAGAAACTCCCGGCCGTCTCGTGAATGAGATCGAAGACTGGAGGAAAGCAATGTATGAATACGATGTGATTGAGCGCGCGAATGACCGGACTCATGAAGTCGGAGCCCTGTTGGATGATGCGAGAGAATGGAGGGGTTGAGGTGGCTTTCACACGGGATGCAACTCGGCTGGGCGAAGTTAAGTCAAGATGTACTTTAAAGGATTGATAGTTAACATTGGTCTCATCGAGGTGCCTCGGCCGGTTCTTCTGATAATTATGTGTTGAAGACTTCGAGTCCTCATGTTCGAGGGTTCTTCATGACAACCGTCTCATGGGGAAATGCAGCTCCTGCCCAAGCAAGTAAGGTGACGGCTCGGTAACTTTGGCGAATACTACCTTACTCTATTTAAATGGATACCCTCGGAATACGGAGGAGTGCCAAGAGAGTTGCGCATTGTAAACTTGCTGAGAGGACCCACACAACAACATTGAACAGAGTCATTGTTGGCGAGTGAAAGATGAATACCAATGGACTCTGAAAACCTCTAACAAAACAGATTTGATTGTTAAGAGAAGAGATGAATCGATACACTATAAATCTTTCCTGTAAACGATTTCTGAACAACCTATGATTCCATACGTTCCATCGTCCAAGGTCGGGGATCTCGGCTCACGCGAGGGGCACACCTTCAACAGTGGGGCCGGCCCTTGCAAAGCCGGGGATCTGCGCGCTAGATCACGAACGAAGCTCGTATTTGCCGTTCTTCATCTCCAACTCGTGTCATCTGCTCCATCAACCGATAAACAACCCCCATGACGAGGTGCGGGCTACCCGTGTATATCAACGGCACCACCCGCGATGGCGTCCGATCTGCTTCTCTTCATCTCCTCACCTGCTAGCCTACATCCTGTGAGCGAGTGATCAAGTCAAGATGAGGGTCTCGCACGCGATCATCTCGGCCATCCTGGGCGCCAACGCCGCGACGGCCAAGCCGCTCCACCCGCGCATCTATGCGGATGCCACGGCGCCGGCTCACCTCCCGAGAGCGGAACACGACGACACCCAGACGACGAAGAGCCGCAGCGAGCTTCTTCAGGGCGCGTACATTGTCGAGTTTGCCGACAACAACGATACCCCCTCCAGCTTTCTGGAGTCTCTGAAGGCCGATGGCATCGATGCCGACACGCGTATGGAGATGAGCTACCGCTTCTTCAAGGGCGTCTCATTTCAAGTCAAGGAGTCAAACGCGGCGCACCATGACAGCGCCCTTTTCCGGCGACAGATGGCTGGTTCTTCTCGCATCAAGAACGTGTGGCCCGTGAAGACCATCAAGCTTGACTTGCCCGAGGACAACGGTGCGCCGAACCAAGGCCCCTTAGCTGCGAACGCCCGTGTCAAGCGCCAAGGTGGTGCTCCCAGCAACTCGACCAAGGACACTTTCTCTCCTCATGTCATGACCCAGGTCGACAAGTTGCGCGAACAGGGTATCACCGGTAAGGGTATTCGTGTGGGAATCATCGATAGCGGTGTCGACTGGACGCACCCTGCCCTTGGAGGTTGCTTTGGCCCCGGCTGCCTCGTCGAAGCCGGGTGGGACTTTACCGGTGACGATTTTCTTCCTGGTGTTCGCCCCTTGCAGCCTGATGCCGACCCGATGGACGACTGCGTGGGCCACGGAACCCACGTCGCTGGAATCATTGCCGCTCAGCTTGAAGGCAACGAGTACGGCTTCACTGGTGCCGCTCCTGGAGCCAAGCTGGCTGCTTACCGTGCGTGGGGATGCGCTGCTTCGTCGACCAACGAGATCTTGATTGCTGCGTTCAGCCGGGCTTTTGAGGAGGGAGCTGATATCATTTCCTGCTCCGATGGAGAGTTAGTTATACCCGGTAACTGCTCCTCGACGACGTTATGTTGACAGGTCTAACAGTGCTTCCGGTTGGGCTGAGGATGCTTGGGGTCTTGTTGCTTCCCGCATTGTTGATGCCGGCGTTCCCGTCGTCATCTCCGAGGGTAACGACGGCGGCACTGGCATGTTCTACGCCTCCACCCCGGCAACCGGGCGGGGTGTTGCCGGCATCGGTGCCGCTACAAACGCATTGTTCCCCACTCTTCTCAACGCCGGTACTTTCACTGTCGACTCGAACACTACTGGAAGCAGCAAAACCGAGTTTGGCTACCTGCCCGGTGTACCCGAGTTGACTGGTGACTTGTCTCTTCAGCTTTGGGCTGGCGACGCCTGCAGTGCTTTACCGGAAGACACCCCGGATCTGAGCAACAAAATTGTCTTGTTGCAGTTCCCCGACTCCAGAGCCACTGGCTGCTACCCTAATGACCAAGGCAACAATGTCGCCGCCAAGGGTGGACACTACATCCTTTACTACACCAACGACAACGCGTGAGTTGTCAGCATGCGTCATGTCCATGATAGATCAGCTAACGTTTGTGTCAGAACCATGCGCGATGAGCAGTACGTCTACTCTGATGGCATTCTTGGCGTTGCTTCTGTCCCGCCGTATCAGTCTACGCAGTGGCTGTCTCTCCTCGACCAGGGCCGAGCTGTCACTGTCTTTATCCCGAATGCGAACAACACCAAGACTCGCCTCGAGAACCTCGAGAACACCAGCAGTGGCAGCTACATGGGCACCTTCTCCAGCTGGGGACCGACCTGGGAACTGGACGCGAGCCCTCAGTTCGCTGCCCCTGGCGCCAACATCCTGTCTACTTACCCTGTCGCCTTGGGCTCTTACCGTGTAATGACGGGTACGAGCATGTCGTGTCCAATGACTGCTGCCATCTACGCCCTGCTTGCCGAGGCTCATGGCACCAAGGATCCCAAGCGCCTCGCCTCGTTCCTCTCTTCCACCGCGAGACAGCTCGACTGGTATGACGGTGCCACAGCGCACTCTGACATTGTTGCCCCTGTCCCGCAGCAGGGCGCCGGTATCGTCCAGGCTTTTGATGCTGCCCGCTCCACTGTCGAGCTCAGCGTCGATTCCATCTCCTTCAACGACACAGACAATTTCGTCGGCAACGCCACTGTCAGTATCAAGAACACTGGATCTGCAGACCTTGTATTCGACGTCAGCCACCGCAAGGCTGTCACCATGTACACCTTCATTTCCAGCTCCGACCGCCTGAGAGCAGCCGCTTTCCCCAACCCCATCGTCGAGGAGTGGGCGGACCTCCAGTTCAGCTCTGAGTAAGTCATGCCGCTGACCTCACCATCACCGTCTCTCTTTGACTAACGCCCTTCACAGAAAGCTGACTGTTCCCGCCGGTGGCTCGGTTGACTTGACCGTCACCTGCACGCCCCCTTCCAACCTCAACGCGACCCTCCTCCCGGTGTACAGCGGATACATCATTCTCACCAGCACCACCGACGCCCCCTCCCTCAACGTGCCGTACCTCGGCGTCGTCGGCAGCATGCACAACACCCCAGTCTTGACCGCCTCGCAAGCGTACCTCGCCGAGTACAACGGCGTCGTCCCCGCGAACCGCACCTACACCATCGCCCGCCCAGACCCTGCCAACCCTCCCCGTACCGACCGCGGTGACCAGTCTGCCACTCCCAACGTCTACATCCAACCTACCGTGGGCACCGCCTCGCTCGCGGTGGACGTTCTGTCCGTTATCAACGGCAAGGAGGAGAACCTCGGAAGCTTGGCTGGCTGGCCTCTTCCGTATGTAACCCGCGTTGACCAACGGGCGTACTTTAATGGCCTGCTTGCCGACGGCACTGTCCTCGAGCCTGGTGTGTACAAGATGCAGGTCAGCGCACCCAGGATCTACGGAGATCGCGAGAAGAAGGAAGATTGGGATTTGTTCACGACGGTGCCTTTCATCGTCAAGTACCAGGCGGCTGGAAATGCAACGACTGCTGCTTGAAGCGTATCGCTTAGTTCGCCACATGTTCAAGGCGTTGGATAAGAACATTCATGTGAAATACGTAATGATAGTGTATATGGCATCTAAAATCATCTATCAGTGATCATCTCCCCCCATATGTGCCGTGGTTTTCAATACCTTAGCTTCTTATTTCTTTCTGTACATACTTCCCTAGTATGTCACAATCACGCCAGAACGAACCTGTTCAAGGCTGCGTAACCCAGATCATCTCTGGCCCAGCTATCGCTGCACCCGCAATCTCCGAGACCTTTACATCCTTCTTGGACGTGACAACGGCCCAAACATGGCCATACAAACCATCAGGAACAGAAGACTTGCCATCAGCAATGGACGAAAACTTAACCTCTCCCCACGCACCAAGCCAGGCAAGGAACAAGTCCCCGTCATGCTTGCCCTCCCACTGGACATCAACTCCCATCAATCTCTGGGCCTGGTCCAACCCCTGACTCTTGATGTCTAACTTGGCAAATGGCTTATCCCAGGCCAATTTGTCCGGGCACGAGGACACGTAGTGGTGCATGGCATACGAGTACACCAACTCAGCTGGTATGGACACCTCGCGGGGCGCAGCCGCGGCAATGTGGTTCTGCATCAGGTTGATGACAGCGGTCATGCGTGATTTGGCACCCAGCGACGTTGCAAGAGCCGGGATGAGCCACGGGTCTGACGGCGCCAGCAGCGCCGTCGCGTCAATGATCAGGCCAATCTCCAACAACAAAATCGTAAGCGCCGTGATTAGGAACGCGTTGATGTCGAGATCGGGAATGGCGTACGCGCACTCCTTCAACACGGTCTTGGAAAAGTGTTGCAGCGAGTCCGTCGCCGTGCCGCGATGCACCCACGCCTGCGCCGCCATTGTCCCGATCGTCTCGACGATGGTCTCGGGGTAGACATTAGCCCACTTGCCACCCGTCTGTAGGCTCTCGTATCCTTCGAAGAGAACTTTGAGTAGGATATTGTCGAGAAACTGGATGAGCTGCAGATGCTCGACTGCCGCGTCGCTGATATTGGTGCCGAAGTTCCAATTGGTGATTGCGCCGCCGCCGGCTTTGCCCATCATGTACTGGTCGTTATCGCCCGGCTTCGGGATGTAGGCAATCATGTCGGCTGTGAGGGCGGATACGTTGACGACGGCGGAATTTACCATCGGGAGGATCGTGCTGTTTGCGCGCAGGATGCCGCCGAGGGGGGCCATGGGAGGCAGGGTGCTTGGAGGTGCTTTGGAGGCGAGATCGGTGAAAACTTGGAGGGTGTTACCCTGAGCTGGAGCGTTGATGGCTCCGATCATGCCCTTTTGACAATGAGTTCCGGTTGTTTGTGCGCAGTAGAACCAAATTCTGTGTCTTGATCAGCGACAAATATCTTCCGTGCATAAGAGACTTTGGACTTACGGCTTAGTATCGTTTACAAGAATCCTGAAGGTCACCCCGGACGGACTGAGAGCTGTGGGGATGAGACCACTGCTGAAGCCGTTGGCAGACGGCTCGCACGGCTTGTCAAAAGATGACTGCGTGACTGAGTGGTTTCTTGGGTTGAAGCTGAACTCAACAAACGTTCTGGGTGGCTCTTGAATGTCATTGGGAGTGAAAGTCAGAGCTCCGTTAAGGCCCACGTCGACACGCGAGATACGCTTTCCACCGACAGGAAGACCATCGGGAGGAGAGCTGCTCGGACCGGCACCCTTCGCCTTCTCACGGAATGCATCAAACGTGTTTCCTGACGACGGCGGGTTGATGCTATGCAGCATACCCTGCTGGCAGTGATTCCCCTGGCCACAGAATACCCAGATAGGCTTCGTGTCGTTCACCGTGATTGTGAAGATTGTTTTTGCGCATTCTGAGTCGGAAGATGACGGGACAAAGGCGGAGAAGAAGCCGCCGCTGGCCAGGGGACTGCATGGGCTATCGAATGAAGATTGGGTGACTGAATGATTCTGAGTAAGTGTTAGTCAAGTTCGCGCTCGTCTCGATTTTGACGAAGCAATCTTGCCTTGGAGAAGAAGTGGTACGTGATTGTATCGCCACGGTTCGCGATTAGTGTCTCTGGCTCGAACTTGAGCTGATTGTTCTTTCCGACATTGACGTCGAAGTGCGCGGCCTGCACGCCTAGAAGCGCCGCAGCTACGGCCAACGAAGAGAATATGTACTTCATGTTTTGGGCAACACAATGGAAACCAAGTTGTTGACAAGGTCAAGTGTCGCGGACTTTGCAGGAGTTGTTTGGCATACCACGCGGGGAGAGCTGTGATATTTTACCCTCCCTTTTGACACCAAGCTCTCCCCCCAAGCCAGCTTGAATATTTCTGAGTCATCTTGGGCCGGATCATCACCCTCCAGACGCCAAGGAGACAGGACCAGCAGCTTTCAGGGACCTTTCAAGCTAAGTTCCTAAGCCAAGTATACGCCACGCTCCCCGCACCAGTCAAAGACAAAAAGGGGTCGCGCTAGGGCTGAGCTGCCCAAGCGTCTGAGTGTCCCGGGAGGGCATGGAAATTCAGAATAGCATTCTGACGATGCAGCGGCTAGAGGTTAGTTTCTTCTTGATCCTTCGTACATAACCTCCCAGATCCGTCTGGCGCGCTGCTGTAATTGGACCGTGATCCCTCAATCCGGCACCCGGTCCCTACCCAGCCTCTTGGACCCATGCTCGTCGGATGCTGTGCCACGCGGAAGTCGTCCATCCCGCCGTCCAAGATGTGACAGAGCAAACCCTTGCCGCGGCATGGTGGCCTTCCTGCCCTTGGTGCGCCTATTCAGACTGAGTACACAGATGCTCAAATCCGCCTGCCAAGCTGTGATGTTGCGATCCTTCATCCGGCCTGATCATCATCCGACAACGGGCTGGGCTGATGTCCATTTTAGGTTATTGATCCAACAAATTCAGACGATTGACTGCTCAGCATAAGGGTGAATTAAGCATGAAAAGGGTGAAAGCATGATAAGAAATGGCCGCACAGACTGAGACAGGGGCACCGGACGAGACCTCACGTAAGACCTAGACCAATGCCACCGCTCCAACGGGCGCCCAGTGAGTTGGTTCGGACGCGATGAGCCGCCGCTCATCTCCCGTGAATGCGCCACTTCAAAGATTCCACCTTGGCATCGCGCTTAACGGTTCCTTGATCCGAGGTGATCAAACGTTATTCTAGGCATTGGTGCCTGCCCGCAGGTTGCATGCTTCATCCTCGGCAGGGCTGGAGACATTCACGTACTTGTATCTGGACCGTCCGCGTTCTCGGCTCCACGGTTGTTGATATTGACACAATACATACGTCGTGATACCCACTCGAGTATCCAATCATCTTGGGTTGGGTTCTGTATCGTAGGTATGTCACGCAATACGCCAACTCGCAGGGTGCCTGCCTTCACCTTTCTGCCGATCTTGGCATCGATGATTGTGGCTATGTTGATCGTGGTCATCATTGCATCAGGTTCGCGGCCTGGTGTTGGCGATAAACTCTCGTTTCTTCGAGTGAGTGATACCCTATGCTTGCTTCTCGACATCTCTATGGCTCTAACCGACTCGATAGGTGGATGCGACGAATCTGAATATCCCTGCGAAGCTCGGTGGATCACAGTACCTCCAAGATCTCTCGAGAGTCTCCGGCGCCGACCTCGTCGGGCAAGATGCAACTCCCGCCACCCTTCAGATCTTCGATGTCTACTATGTAACACTTCTCGGATCCTGTGGGCACATCAATGATGTGACGGTCTGCATCACTCGTCTGGTCGGATACTGGTTTGACCCGCGCAGCGACCTCAAGCTTGATGCGACCTCGATCGCGGGGACTTTCTCCGGCAACCTCAGCAACGCCCTGAACAGCTATGCCAAGACGTCCTCTTTCTTCGGTGTCGCCTATGTCTTCGCATTCGTTCTGACTATCTTGGCTCCAATCGTCTCGGTCATCAGCGGTCGCTGCGGCAGGGCTGGCTTCGCGGGTGTGGTCCTTTCTGCCATGGCCACAATCTGTCTTCTCGCCGCATCAATCGCGGCAATAGTCATCTTCAAGAAGGTTGATGACGCAATGAATGAGGACTTCAACAATATCGGCATCTCTTCTGCGCTCGGGTTGCTCTTTGTGCCGACCTGGATCGCCCTCGCCTTCTCTCTCCTCGCATCGGTCTTGATGGGCATCAAGACGCGCAACCCCCGAGTGCCGAAGGGTCCCACTAGCGGCATGATCACCGGTGGACGGGATTTCAGGAGTGGCAACGTCCAAGGTGGTGTCCCAAGGCCACTGACCCTGCTGAAGAGGGTTCAGACTTGGGGCCAACACAAGTATGTCCATATCGGGGGCGGCGGTGGAAAGTTCGCGAACACCAGGGGTGGAGATGGGGAGTTCGATGACGACACAACCCTTATCGCACGTCGATATAGTCCTGAGCTGGATCCCAAGCAAGAGCAAGAGTCTACGAGCATTGCGATGGTGCCCTTGGACCACAAGGGAAGCAAGGATATGAACCAAGCGTACGAGTCGTATAGGGGCCAAGCTTTTTGATAGGTTGGTTCCAGGATATCGTATACGCCGTAACGCCATCGATAGGTCCAAGAGGAAGAATGTTTCGAAGGTTTTTGTGCGTTATTGTTCGTGGTAAAGAAGTGTCTGGTCGCGCGCAGATATAGGATCCTCGTGTAAATCCTGCATGTCCAAGTCGTCAGCACTGTTCACGTCGCAGTACCGTTGTAAATATTCATTGCGTGCATACGATTTGTCTGCCCAAACCAATGATCATCCTTGTCTGCATGTAACCGCGCGATCCCGCGGGGCTGGGCCGGTGGGATGCTTTGACAAACATTCATCGATCTGTGGTCGATGCATTCCTGGTGGATTGCTAGTGACAAATCATGCCATTTAAGAGACTGAGAATTTGATTTCTCGGTAACCTCCCTGGCGGCAACATAGTCGCAACGACACAATAACTTGTCGGCAACCTGCCGTCGTCGGGTTTAGTGTGTGTTTTCCAGCACATCCTTAGCCAAGCAGCACTCGACGGCCGAGGCTGTTCAAGCATGCCGCAAGGTCCCAGGAGTCGGCCGCGATACTTTCCCTCTTTTGCCATACACCTTTGACAATCTCCATTGTTAGCTTTGTCGAGCCGAACGACCCAAGGGGCCCATTTGCGAGAACAACTCTCGGAACGCTGACTCTTGTTCAGGCTGCGCCAAACATCCCGCTACGCACAAGGGCCAGGCAAGCGTATGTATTCTTCGCGGCGTTCTCAGCCTCTTACATAACTCAATTGTTTGCGTGACAGAGTCGGCAATGTCGACATTGGCTGGCTGCCATCCGGAAAGCACCACATGGAGGTATACCAGCCCCGCTTGTGCCCAAATCTGCGTGACCAGGTGGCAGGCTTCTGCCTCGTCGTGGGCTTGATTACAGTCGGCCAGCCATGGGGTCGGTGGTCTCTGGCAATTGCGTCAATCGTCTCCAATCGGCTTAAGCCATCACGCAGACCTTGCTCAATGTCCGCCCCTTGCTTGACAAGGTGCATCAATGACAGCGCCCCTTTCTTTTGCATGGTCTTCTTCCAGGCGTCAAGGGCCGCGACCTCGCCAACCAGTATCATTGCCCAGTTCTGACAGCCGACGTAGTCTTCCAACCTTAGGCGACAGTTTCGATCCGGATCTTCTTTCGGCTCGTCCTCGGCTGCCAGGACGAGAGGGTAGTAAGGTTGGAGCCGAGGAATCTGTTCAACGCCTGTACTGTAGATGATGTCGTGGACAATCAACAGACCAGAAAAGAATCGAAAGGCGGCCTGGTCCACTGTCCATGCTGGCCACCGAGGCGGGTTGTCCATACCGGGGTGGGCAAGTCGTCTCATGTGTTCCAACATGGCTTCCCACTTTGACCGGTGGTTCCCAACGTCTCCGGGGAACTCCAACATTTGCTTGAAGAGAAGGATCGCAGCGTCTAGATGGAACTGCCAGTTTTCATTGCTGGCTATGGAGACTTCGAGACACATCAGATGTACGATGCTATCAAAGAGACGCGCGCTTGTGAGTAAATCCCCGTGTACGCCATGTTTACTGACCTCGTTCAGGTCGAACTGGGCTTTCCTCATGGCCATGCATGTTTGGTTTTGCACTTCGTTCTCGGCCTCGGGCACGCACTCCCGTCTTTCAGGCCGCTGTTGGACGGGTACCACGGAGTAGAAGTAGGATGACAGGCTGGTAGCGGCGTGGCAAAGTGATTTGTTGGCCAGGGTGAGAATAAGCAACCACGTGCGCCCACCCTCGAGAACGCTGGGCGTGTAGAACGGGAATACTGCAGGGAAGATGTAGTCGATATAGGACATGATGTAACTTTGCTCGAGTTCTGTAGGGAGATTGGGCAAGCATGGCGGCGCGACTTCCTGCCGAGGGTCGATGGGGTAATCAGAGCCAGGGCTATTGGTGAACGATCTGGATGGCGTGCCCGTCCGGCGGGATATTGTACGGGGTGCATTATGTCTTTCGGTATCGTTGTCCGCCGAACGCGGCGCCGGACGGGAGTTAATATGCGCGGGAGGATCCAATACAAATAGGTCGCTGGGCATGTCATCCGCGTCTCCGATGATGCGCTGCAGGATCCGTCTAGCCCTACGGCGCTTGGCTCCATTCCTGACCTCAGTCTTGAGCCTCTCGGCCATAGCCTGCTGCCTCGCGCCGCCATCCATCCATTCTGGAACCTCCTGGTGGGAATAGCAGCTGATCTCGAGGCCGGCACACACATTGCACACGGGCACCGTTTCGTCGCACTTTTTGTGGCGTATGCGGCACGTCCAGCAGCTCGACGTGCCACGGGGCATGTTTTCGACTTGACCAGGCCCTTCGGTCGTTTTTCCCTCTATTTTCCGAAACAGTAAGCGGCGTGGTACAAGATATGGCTGAATAGCTGAAAAAGGAGGTGAGGATTTCCGCGCGGCTGGCCTTGGACTCGGACGGTTAGGTCTTAAAGAGACCCGCTCGGGGCGCGGTCCGCACGACTTGGGTCCGCGCGCAAATGTTTCCCGCCCGGAATGGTTTCCGCGCGGGAACCTAGCTGGGCGCCGGACTTTGAGCCATGGCGCGGCGGCGGACTTTGATGCAGTCCCTGGATGGCCATCGTGACTTGTAAGTCTGGCTGCGGAAAAAGGACACAGATCAATGCGGAGGAAAATGTGTCTTATATCGTAGGAGAATCGCTTGGTGAGTCTGAGCCACATCTTCATTGCATCCAACTCATCTCATTCTCATCGAATGCCAGGCAGCAAAGTTCTCGTTCTCGGAGGTACGGGGCCGGCGGGCATTTGTCTGCTTCGGGAACTCGTCTTTCGAAACCATGCGACTGTAGTCTTCGCAAGAAACCCCACGAAAATTCCCCAGGACTTGGCCTTGAACCCACTTATCGAAGTAAGTCCTTTTTGCAAACTTCCTTCTGCTGTAATACCAACTTCTCCGACACGCGCTGACAAAATATTCAAGGTTGTAAAGGGTGAAATGAGTGATTCGGTTGCCTTGTCTTCTGCAATGGCAGAGAGCTCCATCGTTGTTTCGCTATTGGGGCCCGACATCAAGAACACAAAGATCGACCCGTCGCTCTTCGCAGATATTTACCGCTCATCTGTTTTTCCCTCAATGAAAAAGCATGGTGTCAAAAGAATTTTCGCCATGGGGACATTGTCGATCAAACGACCCGAAGACCACTCGACTATGTTCCAGACAATGGTTACTGTTTTCATGTCGCTCTTCGCAGGCCCAATATACATCAACATGCTGAATGTTGCGAAGTTGTTTGACACCGAGGCCGAGGACCTGGACTGGACGGTCTTTCGGATCGCTCAAATTCCCGGCGAGTCGGATCCCGAGAGCTGGGAGAAAGACAGGCAAGAGAATCTTTTCACCGGTTGGATCGGAGAGTCTGGATGGACAACGTCGATGAAAAGAGGGGCCTTGGCAAAGTGGCTTGTTGATGCAGCGGAAGGCAAGGCGGACGAGTGGAAAGGGAAGATGCCAGCACTTAGCTCTTCCGTCGCCAAGTAGATTCTACATGGCCTCGCATGAGATACCACGAGATTACTGTGTGTGGCGGAGTCTCCGATCATATATGTTCGCAATCCAAGCTTCGATTACCTTAAACTACCTATTTTGAATCAACCTCTGAATAACGTAACCTCCACAACAACTAGAGCAGAATTATAGTCAACACCAATAGTGCTTGTTTACGTCCATTCCATTGACGATTTAAGCAAGTTGATCAGTTACTCTACATTTCAATAAGCAGAGTTGATAAATTGAGTGTTACGTACCGAATCGTTGCTAGATAAAACCGTAAAATAGTTTGAGATTGAGATAGTTCAACCATGCCGAGCGACGTCCAATGACATATAACCTTGACATGGAACTTAGCAGAGCTGTAAAGACTCGATCAGTGAGTTGATTGGTCACAGCCCACAACAAGTCCAGTGTAAACATCCTCGCTTTTTTGTGTATTGGACTGCTATTCACTACGAACACAAAGCGGATAATTAGTAATAGAAACTTGTAAGAGCTTGACACCAAGATGACCTGGTTTGGTCTAAGTCACGTCAATGCAGGGGGCCACTTTTGATCAGCTCAGCGTAGCATCCTGATTTCCGGGATACGAAACCGAATGCGATAGCTTCTGATTCGACGGTTCTCATCTTGGCAACTTGGTCTTTGACTACTCAACCGAGCCGTAAACGAGATGCGAAGACTGTCAACGCGAGCTTCGTCGTTTTAAATACCCTCAACCGACACCTTGAATCATGAAGTTCTGCAAACACTCGACGCTTCATCTCAATTTGCAGTCTATTATCCCACCATGTCTCCAAGCCGTCCCGTTCTTGCCGTCATTGGCGCTGGCAGCATGGGCGTTGCCATTGCCCGCCGGCTCGGTCCGTCCCACCATATCCTTATTTCCGACTTTTCCCCAGCAACCCTTTCGAACGCCGAAGACTCGCTCCGCTCTGCCGGCCACTCATTTACGGCCCAGTCAATTGACGTTTCTAAAAAAGAATCTGTGGAATATTTTGCGGAGGCTGCAGCCAAGCTGGGTCCGATCCAGACTGTTGTGGTGACAGCGGGTGTGTCCAACGCAGCCAATAATGCCGAGTTGATTTACAACACGAATCTTCTTGGTGTTGCCTTCGTCATAGACTCATTTCAACCATTGATGGCTCCGGGCGGCTCCCTGACCGTGATAGCCTCTATGGCAGGTCACATGACGAAGCCGAACTCCGCTCTGAACGACCACTTCGCAGCGGCCTCTGCTACCGAACTCCTCAACCATGCAACCATAAATCTCGCCGGAGACCCAGGCGAAGCTTACTCCATTTCGAAAAGAGGCTGCATAGTTCGTGTTCGTCATGCTGCAATTGCTTGGGGCCGTCAAGGAAATCGAATCAATACCGTGAGTCCCGGTGTCACCATGACCCCAATGATCGCCTAGGTGATGCAGTCAGCTGCTGGGTCGGTGTTGGAGGGCATCATCAACGGCGTTCCTCTCGGCCGTATCGGGACATCTGACGATATTGCCGGCGCTTTTGCCTTTCTGGCGGGCCCGGATCCCACGTATGTCAACGGAGCGGATTTGCTGGTGAACGGGGGCTCGCGGGCGACTCACCGGTGGCCCGGCACCGAAGTGGGGGTGGACAGATCCGAATAAGTGGAGACGGCATTTCGGTACATTGGCCGTTGCGGATCGGAATATCGGGCAAACACCGATATTCCCCGACACAAACCAGCCATGTTGCCCGTGCTCAGAGAAACTGGAACAGTTTGTGCGGCGGCTATTTCTCTTCCTAAATATTCGGCATGTGATATCCCACCTCCTGCGCCGATGTGGCACATTTCACAGCCACAGAGGAGTTCTCCATAAGACCTTAGCTGGATCTCATAAAATCCTATCTTACAGCTTCTATTATCAGCCCAACTCATGCTTTGCGAATTGAATTGACCCATTTGACCGCAGGACAAACCCTGCTTATGATCTTTAATTTGGCCCTCTTTGCCATTTCTTTGAGTTGTAGCATGGCTTGCGTCGTGTTTGCAAACTTCGCCTCCGGCTTGCCCTGGCCCAGGACTCAGTATGAGGGAAAACAGGAAATACGAGCGTAGCAGTCCACAACAAAAGAGATTGGAAGGCTATGCATATTACCAAGCAAACAGCCCTCGACATAGATGATTGACTGTAAAGTTCCCTCTCTGAACTCTCTGCTTGTGTTCTCGGCGATGATATTCCATCTGATATTGCAGCTGTAGCGCATTGATGTCAGTCGGAAACCCGTCGTATATCCGATGCAATTCGGGATGAGCTCCTCTGTAGTAACTGTAACACTAACTCAATCCCTATCTCTGGAACTTTAATACTACAGCAGATCTTCAACCGTTGTCGATACTTTTGGTCGTGTGGCTCGAGCGACGTGGAACAGGCAAGGTTTCTTGGACAGTGATCCGATATGTGATTCTAGACCCGGTAGTTATTTCTTAGTTTGATCATAACGAGGAATGGTTGATAGCGAATATAAGACTTAGACTATACAACTTGAAGCCTAGTCGGCGACTTTCAAATCTTCACTGCCGGACACTGGGAGAAGGTTCCACCACAATGAGATGCTTCAGCTAGTATGAAAATCACCAGAACTGCAACTTCCAATTAGAGCACTACATCTAGTTGTTCACAGCATCATTTCTGATGTTACATTGGCATGCATTTGTGTCTGTTCCTTTGCCATCTCATATCCTGATCCTGCTATTCGGCTCGTATGCATATTCTCAATTACCCAAGACCATGTCAATACAAACCTCAAATGGCCGTGAAGCATGAAAAGGGCCCACCGTCGACATGAATCCGTGCCGGGATCCCTTCACTGTCTGGTGGTTGCGAATTCGAAAACATCAGCGCAGTCGCATCCGTTTGCGATTCGCTCGAACGGACAACCTTACGATGCAACCCAGTAGATGCCGACCAATGGCCCGAACAGGTGAATTGTCAACAGTATCAAACCAGTTGAGCGAGTGAGCAAGACGTTTATTGTTTCCATTCAGGATCATATCTCGCGTAGTCTTGCACTGCAACGAGGATGTTGATGATCGGCGAACTCTAATTTTGCCTCTGAGTTTCTTGGCGCCCTGAAACGGGGCCTTTCTGACCTTGGCATCCAATACGCCTAGCATCCCTAATCCAGCAACGAACAAGTACCTTCGGCGTTCGTTTCTCAATCCAGAGGGAGATGTGGTGAGGAACTGGCCTTGGGGTGTTAGTCGGGTTGACGAAGCGACCCGGGCACGTGGGACACATTCCAGCTCGTGAAGATTGAGGTCGTCGCGTCAAGCATATACCTTGTCAAATGACCGCAGCTACGTTCACCTGGTCCTATCGAAGCTTTCTCCCAGCTCGGAGACCCCCGAGCCGTGAACTTGTTTCTCTTGCCCCGCCTGATGCTCGGAAGCCGCCGCACTTTGGCGGGAGTAAATCTCCGAGTGCGACCATGCGGCTCAAAGCTTTGAGTCGGAGCCCTCTCCGAAGCATCGCGACGTGTTTTCCGCTTGTTGGGCAAGACAAGGGTTGTTAACTCGCTCTCTTGACAATTAAGACCACGACGGATTCAACTTTCAAGTCATGATATCATTGGCGTACGCGCACGCGGCATAAACGACCCTTGGTCCCTAGGAAAGGGTCTGTCTGTCCGTTAATTCGTCTGGAGGCATACGATAGCTCAAGATACGGCCGAGTCTGTTCTCACCATAGGGTCTTTCATGCGAAAGTCGATGACAGCCACTCAGAAACACTGAGATGTGATTGCAAGAAAACAAAATTTGCAGGTTGCGAGCTCCCATGGGCCGACATGCTGCGCGTGCGCGATGGTGACAGGATGTTTCTCTGAGCACTCTAACCATTTCGCAACGCATTTTCAATGCGGCAAGGATAAGCAGTGACATCCCACCCGCTCTTCAAAAGCTTCCTCCCAGTCCGCCAACGAGGAGGTCCAATGATGGGTGCGGGGACGTGCATGTTCCTGAAACTCTGAGCTCAAAAGTCTGCGGTACCTCGCGCACGTCCGGCTTCTTCGAGGAATGTCGCGAAGCTTAATAGCCTCACTGTTTCTGTCTCATCACCCGAGCATGTTGAGCCATTTGGTGCAATTCAAGATCCAGGATATCAGTCTAACGTTTGGCCCGTGATGCCCTAGTACTGGGGTGTTGGTGGTAAAGTGGTGAGTTGGGCAGAACATAAAGATCATCTACTTCCTTAGGTCCAACCTTGCTTCATGTACTCGTCAATGTGCCCGATTCGCCCTGCTGTCACTTTCGCTCTCAACTCTCTTGTATATCATCAAGTTCAGGACGCCATTCTTTACGATTTGTGTAAGGTTTCCGGTAACTGAACGGCAACCTATCACCAGACATCAACATGAAGGCCATTCTCAGTATCGCGGCGTTGTTCGCCCCGCTTGTAACCGCCAATGTCGCTCACGGCGACATGCCACCGAGGAGCATGTCGACGTCTGAGTTCCACCAGGCATTCATGGAGAGCGGAATCGTCCCAGAAGTCATGGGCTCGTTTGATCCCATGGTATCCTTCTACACGGGATACATGGCCAGCGATGGTGACAAGGCACTGATGATGCCTGGGTCTAAGCTAAAGATGAAGGAGGTCAAGATGCCGTTCGAGTTCAGCGTGGAAAATATCAGCATGGCACAAAATGTGACCAGAAACTCACGGTTCATCGTCTTGATGGTAAGAATTGGGTCACTCCGGCTGCGCTTCGTGCGGGATAGCGGGACTAACGTTTGGGGAACAGATCGGACCTGACTCGCCCTCGCGAGAGAACCCGAGTGAGCGAAACATAAGGCATTACTTGGCTGGAAACTTCACTCTCGAACAGACCAAGTCTGCGGTCCTGAATTCTTCTATGATCATGAAGAATTCGTCAGCCGCATTTACCGAGTACATGCCACCCGAGCCGAAGTCCGGCAGCGGCATGCATCGGTATATTTACTTGCTCTACGTCCAGCCTGAGAAGATGAATAAGATGGGTTTCGATATGGTCGGCCTCGACATGAAGGACCGTAAGAACTTTAATGTGAGAGCCTCCCTGCATACTTATAGAAGTCATTTACTAACAGTGTCAAGTTAACGTCCTTGCGAAAGATGGCCGGCCTCAAGCGCCCTATCGGCGGCACGTTCTTCACATTGAACATGGCCAAGGACGGCGGTAATGGAGGAGGTAGCGGCAACAACGGGGGAAATAACGGTAACGGAAACAACGGTAATAATGGCGGTAATGGCGGCAACGGAAAGAACGCGGCATCCTTGATTCAAGCAGGGTCTTGCGTTGTCTTCGTAACCTTGTTTACATCCATGTTTATCTGGATGTAGGTAAAGGTTGGAAAACGATTTTGATGACTGTACGAGGAACTAAAAGGGTTACAAACTAGGCGTTCAATGCGTTGTGTAGTATCACATTCCTTTGGACGATTCAGGGGCGCAAATAAGCAGGTCATTCTTACAGCTACTTCCTCTCAGCATTTGAGCCGCGCGAAGAAAATGGAAGCTTTGAAATGTGAGGGATTGAAGTCGGCAAGTAAATTCAAGTAAATTTACATGGGCACTTCGAATGCCAATGTGGTCGCCGCGAAACGGGCTGCTCATTTGATTTGGTTTGCTCCTGTGAGTGTGTTGACTACGTGAGAAGACCCTTTCGCCTCACAACATGAAAGGCTATAGCCGAAGCTCAATTCAATCCCTTTCTATTGTCGTAAGAGCTTTCGCCGAGGGACGAACCGAGGCAGCCCGTCTTGCAGTCCGGTTTCGGCCCGGCGCCGACGAACAGGTTGAGGCGTCGCACTTTCCCCGACGAGTTCCCCACTCGGCATCCTTGGCGTGTTCCCCGCGGGGCACGGAAAATGTTATGAGAGCAATGCTGCTGCGTCAACATGGCAACCGGTACGAGAATCACGATGACACTGTAGATGATAAAAACTAAGTCCGTTCTCAGTTTCGTGCATCACAGGGAGAATTCAATGAATATTGTGGACACCGGACCGCCATGCAACTCACGCGCATCGAGCATGTCAGTTGTGAGCGGCTTTCCTCATTGGCGGCAGTTGGCCAACTACTGCAGGTACTCAACTCAAATGCGACTTCTAGAATGATGGTCATTCTTGGCTCTACGATATTTGGCAACATCACCGATAGGTCTTGGCTGTTAGCCATTCCAAGGCACGAATCTCGTCATTCAAACTACTCTTGCACCATTAATTGCTGAGCGGGGATTCTTATCGTCCCAGTGGGGGACTTGCCAGGGTAACATGACAGTATGAGGGGTTATTGCCGGTATTTGATCAGCACCGGCTAGCTATCTGCCGACTCTTTAAGCGGAATAAATAAATGTCGAGATTGTGACTTTGTAGATTTCTTCTTCTTCTACTCTTCTTTTGCGGTCTCGGAACAGTACTGCGCTGAAGCCTTGATTCGGAAAGTCATGGTCTGGTTGCTGTCTGTTGGGAGCTCTTGGCACAGCGCCAACCTCCTCGCCTCCCTCCTCTTGACTACTGCTTCTAGTGCCAGCCCACTGCCCCTCAATGAGACTCTCACCGTCTCTATTCCTTCGTATGGCTCATTCACCGGTACAACACTGAACTCTACGACTTCGGGATACCCTCTTTCCAAGCCGGTTCATGCTTGGTACGGTATTGATTACGCGACTCAACCAATCGGAGACCTGCGCTTTTCGGCTGTGGATTGGCCGCCGGCTTTCAACGCAACTCGCGATGCTAAGGCCTATGGCAAAGTCTGCATCCAAGAGCCGGGCAATTCGAACCTGGTGACTTATATCAAGACTGGTTTGAAGTACGGGGAGGACTGCCTGAACTTCAATGTTTACAGACCAGCTGGGCTTAGCATTGAGGAGAAGTTGCCTGTCTTAATCTGGATTCATGGCGTACGTTCCAGATACCTCTTCTCCCTATAAAATAGACTGAATCTAATCTATGCTAGGGTTTGTTCCGCAATGGGGCTGGTATTATATTCGATGGTGCGTCATTTGTCGCCTCGTCACCTGAGCCTGTAATGGTCGTCACGTTCAACTACAGGGTTAGTTCACTCTGTTACCATTTACATCCACTTTGTATGCTGACATTCTTGTCAATATAGCTCGCTGCTCTCGGTTTTCTCGCGTCACCTCTTCTTGCAGACCTCGACTTGGTGAACTTGGGCCTGCAGGACCAGCACCAGCTTCTTCGCTTTGTCCACAGATACATCTCGTCATTTGGCGGAGATCCTGATCGTGTCACCCTGGGAGGAAAGTCTGCCGGTGCCCACTCAGTCGGTTTCCACTACCAAAATCCATTCGCTGAGGGCGAGGAGCTTTTCCATCAAGCCATCTTCCAATCTGGTGGCCCAACTGGACGATCTTTCCCAAATGCTTCTGAGCCAATTATCGTCAAACAGTACGAGCAGTTCCTTGGAAGAGTGGGATGCCAGGATAACGGCGTTGCCGAGGACTTGTTAGCCTGTTTGAGACAAGTCGATGTCGTTCTTATTGAGCAAACATCTACGGCGCTACTGGCAGATTACCGGTACAACGGCACTCATCCCTTCCAAGCCGTCTCAGGCGCTGCTATCATTCCCCGTCTACCCTCAGAGACCTGGGAGTCGGGGGATTGGAATCACGTCACAGCTCTAATCTCCTTCATCACCGACGAAGGAAGTATGTACGCGCCGACAAATCTTACCACCGATGAACAGGCCTGGGGTTGGCTGTCAAATCTGTACCCGGGTCTTGACAGCAGCGATCGTGAGGCATTCTCTCGACTATACCCTGACCCCCAAGCCGACTTGAGTTCTCCTTATGTGGATGCTCGTGGTCAATCCGCGCAGTTCACACGTCTCACTGCAGTCTACGGCGACACATCCTACATTGGTGCCTCTCAAGAGATCGCATCTCGTCTTTCTGCGGCTAATATTCCTGTCTGGAAGTTGCATTGGAACACCAATAACAGCATCACTCCGTACCTCGGCATTTCCCACGGCTCTGACGTCCCATACGCATGGGCCGAACCTGACACCCAGTATCCAGCAGCCGGGGAGACACTCGCTGGATACTATGCTAGTTTTGTGGTTAACGGTGATCCGAACACCCTCAAGGCGTCGGCTGCAGCTGAGTGGAGTTTGTACTCGGCACCAGGATCAGATGATCTTGGGTGGCAGGTGAATGTCAGCCCCAATGGAACATGGCTGGAGGAGGACAGTATCAGGAGAGAAGCTCTTGAGTACTGGAGATCAATTCCGGTAAAGCTGAATCACTAACTCATCTATCATCTCCTATCCCCCAGCACTCAATCAGATTGGCCTAGAGATTGGGCAAGTCAGCATAACGAATAACAACGCTTCCCTTCAGAATGTGGATAAATAATGATGCTGCGGCACCTAAATCGACGCCACCTGGACCGTCATCGGATTCGTGCGAGACAAACAAAATGCCATTCTTTATGCAACCCATCAATAACCATCGTGCTCAAAACATATCCCAGCTCAACGAATTCGAACTCGTTATTGACCGGCCGCAATACCACGGGGATTTCATAGCCGTCTACAGAGCACAAATGACGGCGTGGTCTTGCGAGCAGCGCTCCCATTCCTAAATAACCATTCATAGTTGTTATTACGCCTCTTTAACGTAAAACAGAGGCAATCTATCTCATGGCCTCGAGGCCTCCATAGTACTTTGGGTTGGGAAGACAAATATATTGTATTTATTGTTTTTCAATTTGGGCGGACAGAGACGACGGGAACGACAGAGATAACAGGGACGACAGGGACGACGGGGACGACAGGGACGACAGGGACGACAGGGACGACAGGGACGACAGATACAGAAGGGACGACAGATACAGAAGGGACGACAG
>JABGMY010002779.1:0-60386 GCA_014705525.1 Colletotrichum sp. HC292
GGATGAGAGGCCCCTAGGGGCCTGCGAGGGGCCCGCGGCTGGCTGTGAGGCCATCGCGGGCGAGGGTTCCGGTTGTTAGGGGGTGGATTTGGGGGTGTTAGTGTTCAGGTTGCGGACCCAGCACGGCACTAACAGTGGGTGCCGGCGGGGTTGTATGTAGGAGGGAAGTGAGGTTATTTGATTAGTGATTAGCCCGAGGACTTGTCTACCTTGGCGAAGTTGCAGCGGATGTTGCCACCGGCGAAGCTCCTCGAGAACCAGAGCCTCTACATGCATGTGTGCCATAGCGGTGTTCAGTGTCGGAAACAAATTTACACCGCTTACACACGCGTCGATAGCGCATGTGGATTTGGCCTGACATGTCATGCAGCCACAAGTTGCAAACGGCCGCAAGATCGCCATCAGAGAAGTTGACAATATTTGTTGAAATGGGTTGAGACTGCAAGCAACGAGTTGGAGTTTTGAAAACTTGTCCACACTTCTGAGAAAACGGCTGTTTTCGGCCCTCGCGCACTTCACGCGACGGCCCTGACATGAAGTCATAATAAGATTGAGCGGGTACTTCCCGGGGGCCGAGAATGCTATGGACTGAGGCTCCGAGAATCGTAACGGCGCCGGATGAGACTATAAATTAGCAAGGGCGACCCTAATTGGACCAAAGACGGGGAAACTGCCTTGCCAAAATGGCTGCCTACGCCCTACCTCGCCCGTATCGATGGGGGCTGTGCCGAACTTGCTCAATCAGACGTCTCCTGCATGTCTAGTCCAGTGGGGTCTCAGCTGGAGGTCTCGGTGTTCATCCCCTTGCCTTGGGTCTTGAGCCTATCGATCCTTGACGCGCGGCACGAATGTGCCGACTGTGTATTCGGCTCCCATGTTTAGTTTGAATCACTCACCATGAGAGAGGCATGGTGCGTTGGTTGCAACCTAAGACGGCTCGGGGCCGTTGTTTGATTCCACCTGGGAACCTGCAGACTGGAGTAGGCCATTCCGAATGGGGTCGCTAAAGTCTAGGTAGTCGGACAAAACTTTGGAGGACCCGCAATCCTCGCTAATCCGTTAGGCCGAAGACATGAAGTCGAAACTTGGTACGCATGGACGCTACGATGACTGATGGGTTTGCTGTACAACAAACTGCATGGCGAGTTATGTTCGAGTTGCTCGCGCACACGTCTCACTGCTGGTCATCACACAGAAGGGCCGAATAGGGCTATGCTGCCGCCGATTCCCCCTGAGAAATCAGCCTGACAACTCAGCCACGAGTTTAGGTGAATTGATAGACATGTGTCATCTGAAATAAAATTACGCGTGTATGTCTCAGCTCAGCCCAAAGAGGGAATATCTCTGCCATTTCATGCACTCAACAATGATCCCATATCATATCCAGGAAGATTTCTGCTCCGTAGTCATGTTGATGTTGTCGGACACGGTTTCCGAGGCCGGTCGGGAATTTTGAGTCGATGGTTGCGAACATGGACCCCAGTCTCAGCGGAGAGACTTGCGATGGACACCGAAACAATTTAGAGCATCATGTCATATGTCGATCGTGCTACAACCACCTACGGAGGGTCCCCCTATGAATGTCCACTTCAGCCATTGAGTTGACTTGGCGCGAAGTTTGGAGCATTGGGAAAGTCTTCGATGACTTCCGGAAGCCAGCTCAGCAGCCCCTGATGATAAAGATCGCATCGAAAGACTAGAACTGTTCTAAACCTCACAGGAGGTACTCTGATTCAGGTGGCATTAGATGGTGAGCTTCCTACCTAGATAGGTGTACCTAGAACGCTATCTTTACCCTATCTTGAGCACTGTCTTTTAAATATCGACCCAGAATCCTAGTTGATCTTTCAATTGTAGCGCAACGGAGAAAATAATTAGAATGTACCGATGTCCATGTGATGCTTCTCCTACGCGCGACAAATTCGCTGCCCAGTACACCCAGGGCCATCTTCTTGGTAATGTTAACGTTACATTGAAGGTTTCTCCTGGTAACCTGGGCGGAGCACCCCCTAGCGTGCTCTCCTAGATGTAGTCGGGCAAGGTAGTTTAACGGTCGGCGCAGATGTTTAGCTACCCTTGCACGCCCCGGCACGACTGGTAACCTGGTAAACGGTTTCCCCCTGGCTATGTGCTTTTGCAGTCCGAGCGTGCTTCTCCGAGTCTCATTGCTGTTTCTCGGCGCGGGGCTTGCGGGGGAGGCCAGACAGAGGCCAGACTCTCCCACCGGCAAGATCTTTAACTCTTGCTGGGACACGTGCATCGCTGTTTACCATATCTGTACTTTCGACCGAGACCGAGATTCATGCGGACTGTGTTGCCCAGGATGCCTCGGAGAATGTTTTTGAATACCGTCTGGAGAGTCTGAGCACAATTCGCAAACAATCTTACACATTGAACATCGACAAAAGCAGAATGACATAATTGTCTCTTGAAGCTCAAGAGACTCATGCTGTCAAACTCTTCGTCAAATTTTGGATATGTGAGAGTACAAGGGGTGTCCTAGTATGAGCACCAGACATGGAATCACGCGAATGACAGCCCGATGCAACTCAGATGCACGGGGAATATGCGAAAAATTATGCCATGGAAGCTGGAAAGAATAAAAGTCCCGCTAGTACGGCTTTCTAGAATCTCGGTGTCCATCTAATCACGCCAGACAGGTGCCGGTGCCAAGAATAGCA
Source organism: Colletotrichum sp. HC292 (assembly GCA_014705525.1). Lineage (NCBI taxonomy): Eukaryota > Fungi > Ascomycota > Sordariomycetes > Glomerellales > Glomerellaceae > Colletotrichum > Colletotrichum sp. HC292. Next base: position 2,682 of record JABGMY010002779.1, read on the forward strand.
CTGGAGTTGCAATCTTTCGTGTTGTGTGCTAAGCCATTACAGCTTAGGAGATTAGGTTTAGGCAGCAGTAAAACGCCCTGCCATATGTCATCGAATGATCGTTGTCAGAACAAAGGAATAGAAACAAACGGTTAAGACTCCGAAAGGTTAACATCGATATGCCGGGCTGCCATCCCATCTTCTGTCGTATGTCGCAACTACAACTTTGAGAGAGTTTTACATCTAAGGGATGACACTCACGAGACTCAACCAGCAATACCCGCAGTGGAGATGGGAGCTCCAGCCAACGGTCTAAAACAGGGGCTGAATCGTTCCCAGCTAGCGGCATTGGCAGATGCCACAGGTTTGCTTCGAGAAAGTAAAGACGCCAATAGGAAGACGAAAAGGAATTCCCGCGATCTTTTGAACGCATGTTGCCCGGTAGGGCTGAAAGAAGTACTTTTTGTATCGGCGTCGCCGTGTGAATCACCGGAGCTAGGCATCTTCTTCCGTCGAGTTCAGACAATTTTGCGGGAACCTCGAACGGTCCCATCCTCGGGAGGCCCATATATCTTGAATAATAACTTTTGACTGAGTCGTGTGATTGGCTACGTCGTAAAAGACTAAGTGCTAGCGCCAAAACGCTTGTTGTCCCTGACGAAGTTGCTGACGTCGCAGGGAAAACCAGGGGACGGCGAGGGCTCATCGGCGCCCGAGGGGCGCGTCGGCGCGCTTTTGACCAATTCGACCACCTTGGCTTATATAGTGGGCGTTGCCCAAAAGTGAGATGATGCTTGGCGCATACCCTGTTTTAGCCCCCGCGTTACCGTACCCGAGAGCGCGCTCCCACCTTTTCACCGGTGTTTCGGTACGGACAGCTGTCATCGAGCTCCGTTCCATCTCACAACTTGATTTGTCTGATAAGCTTTCTTTCGTACGCATATCGAAGCCAATAATGCCATTGGACGCGCACATTCCGGGGACCGGAGTCTTTTCGGTGGCCCCCGCGCCGAAGAAGCCCAAGCGAACCAGGGCGAGCGCGTCAAAGGTTAGGACCGGATGTCTGACATGGTTGGTGACCAACACTGATGCCACTTTAGTTGGTTCAAGAATGCTTCGACTGACCCCAAGTTTCCTTTCATTACAGCAAGTAAGGCCTCTTTGCCTGGTTCTATAGTTCGCTACCTAGACTTTGTTTGTATCACCGGCCTCGCTGTACAGGATCTGACCAACTGCTGCTAGAGTCCGACATGTGAAGTGTGACGAGGAGAAACCCACATGCAAAAGATGCAAGAAGGACAAGCACAAATGCGATGGATACCCGAATCTCAATGCTGTACAAACAAGACGAGCGTCACGATCGCCAAGCGCGAACGCCACTGCTACCGCTTGCATGCTAGCACGACAGATTCGAAATACGTCGGCGATGAATTTGACAGCACCTGTCAACTGGGACATTACGGGGGACAATATCGAGAGACTCATGTTCCACCACGTCCATAACTGCACAGTTCCAGACTTCGGAGCCTCTACGCCGCTGGCCAAACTTTGGAGCAACTACATCCTACCCCTGAGCTACTATTCCGATTCCGTCAAGCATGCCGTCATCGCCATTGGCTCCGCCCACAGAGCTTTCTTGGAGAACCCCTTTTACGAAACACAAGCGACAGAGAGCTCGTTAGAGTTGAGCGACGTATCAACGAGGCATTATCGAAGAGCAGTCTCCGAAGCCATTCCAATTATGGCTGACCCATCGCCAGTCAACATCAGAATCACCTTGATCAGTTGTCTAGTCTTCGTCTGTTACGAAATCATCCGAGGGCAATATGACAAGGCCGTTCAACACCTGAGGTCCGGAGCAAAGGTTCTTGACTCACTTCACCAAGCAGCGCTAGCATACCGACGAAATCCAGCCTCTCTATCCGCCTACGACAAGTGTCTCGCCGAGACCGTCGAAAACCATTTTATCCAGCTTTGCGACATAGCCGGCATGTTTTCGTGCATGGGCATGGATGCGTCAATGCTTATCGAGGAGGATGTGGTTCCTGATTTATCCTTCTTCGTTCAAGACGAAGAGAAAGACCAGACCAAACCCTTCACTAGTGTCGACGAGGCCCGATACCAGCTTCATCTTGTTGAGGTCATGTTCTCCGAAGCGTTCGATGAGTCGTGGGTGTCCTGCAGTGAAGGCTCCACGTGCAGATCGTGTCCATCTCCGCCTGAGAATGGTAAGGGCTCGCCTGAATCAACGACTTCGAGGAGCTCAACGAAACAGGCCGAATGGGACAAGGCCGATGAACACTTCAAAGAATGGTGCGTTCGCTTCGATGCCTTTCAAGCGGGCCTGCCGGAACGCATCGATCAGGCGGATAAAGATGAGCTTAAAGCGCTGGACTTCTCCAGGAAGAGTTGGGAAATCTTCAACTCACACGACACGCCCTGCGATATGAAGCATTCGAATATGGGAGTTCTTCATGAGTTAGTGGACATGGCCGAAGACATCATCCTCGGGAAGACGCAAGGAACGAGGCCCACCTTCTCACTCGCGGCAGATGTGGTGCCTTCGCTGTCGTACATCTGCGCATTCTGCGAGAACGACGACTTGGAACGACGATGCATCGATGCATTGCGGAGGATGAAGAGAAGAGAGGGAATGTGGGATAGTCAAGAGATGGCTAATCTCTATGAGTTCATTTTCCAAGCCAAGTCGGACAACACGTGGAAAGACGAGTACAATTGGGAAAGCCTTCCCAACCTGGCGAGGCGGATGAACAACTTGTCAATTTCGGGTTCAGGCCGGGAAGGGTCACCAACTCCATCGTCGATGCTGAGCCTGCTCTAATTAGTGACAACTGTAACGGCCGTAGGGCGGAGTTAATAGGCTTTTGATCTGGCTTGGAATGACAGGGTATCCTCGACGAGTCTGGAGTAGATCCAGAGTTAGAAACGATGACAGAACCAATTAAGGGAGTTTGGACAAGTGGCATGTCTCACGAGTGTGACCCAACTGTGATGAGTGAACGACTTTGTTGACAAGGCTACCTGTTTGAGATGTTGTCTTACAGTATGCATGGCCATGACGAGCAGGGAGGTTGCTGCTAGATATTCCATCCTCCAACATGACGGCTCTGGGCCGGTGAATATGTACATGAACTTTTTAAAGTGGTATCCTCCCAGATGTAGCGAACGAGATCCAGAACTATCGTAAATCATACCCAGCCTAGCCAGACTTCAAGATTTGAGTCATTGACTACTCCTTTTTTTCGGAAGAGACAGAAACAAGCAAGAAACAATGTTTGAGATAAGAACTCCATGTGCATGGATGTTTATGCACGAGCGCAGGACAAAGTGCCGAACTTGTTGCTGATTGGGGTCTTGTCTGTAGGGTGATGTCAGCGACCATGCCCAGCCTGGGTCTAATGCATGCAGGAGAATGAGGCTCGCAACAGTGCCAAGCCAGAACGTCACCTACCCAGGTTGATGGCACTCTCCGTGGGACTGCCGTTGCAGGTGCAGTTCATCCAAACCCTGAAGACGCCGAAGATCTCATAGATTGGGTCGGGCAGACGGTAAGAAAAGCAGTCCTTGCAGACGTCGCCAAAGTGGCCCTGGTTCGCGTACTATGACGAAATGGTCAGCAAAACAAGGATCCGGGATGTGGGCGACTGCAACCCGCGATCATGCACCTCCAAGACCACAAGAACATTCCAGCCTCGGAAATTCCGTACGTACCTGAATCTGGTTGTTTTGGAATCCAAAGCAGTCGTTCAGGTTGAGGGAGGTGTCCAAGAGGGTGCCCTTTCCGTCGCCAGTATCGCACTTGGCTGTGAGGACGTCGGTGTTGGCATCGATGTGCTCATCTCTGCACGTCTTGCCGAACTCAGTGGCAATAGCCGAGGTTGCGAAGAGGGCGAGAACTGCGGAGACCTTCATGGTGAAATTTGGTAAATGATGACAAAAGTGTTCTGTTCGATTGATCACAAGATTTGATGGCTGAGGATGATGTCGGAAAGCTGTTCATTCTCTCGGCCGGGAATAGCCTCTTTAATAGATTCAGATTCATCGGGAGAGCCCGCATTCCGCGCGGGTGCAAAAAGCTCCCGTGGTATGTTGACGGATAGCAGCATGCCAGTTTAAACCACTTCAGGTGCCGGTGTTGCCGCCAGATTCCCCAAACGGAGATTTAGACGATATAAACTGACCAACCAGTGCTCAAGATGGCAGGTGCGGAGGATCGACGTCCATCGATTAATGTCCGTCAACACCAATCAGGGAGGTGCAGCAGGTCATGGCCACAGAAAGTTCCACGGGCATTTACTCGGACCATTTTCTTTTCGACTGCTCAAAAGGGCTTTCGCCGAGGATTTCTTTTTTCCCCTGCGTCCACAGTTTGCCAAACATTTTGAAATCAGCTGTTATCGGCAGGGCAAACATCACGATTTGCTTACAGATTGGGTTGCAGCCGATGTCACCCTATATGTCGGTATACCATGCAGGGCTCTAAGACAGTGGACACCGACCCCTCGTTGTCAGCGGGATCTAGACCACAAATACCGCAATGTGATCCGTACCAACATGCGGTGTGCTGCATGGTTGTGGGATCATAGGTGCGTGACCAGCCTTGATTCACCATGGCGGCTGCAGGTCTCTGCAGTTTTGTGCAGATTTTCAACATGCAGCTGACTTCCTCCGGAGAAGCATAGTACTCAACCTTACCTCTACGTCAAGCCATTAAGATGAGGGGATGCTTCTCCAACTGGAAAATCTCCGACTCTGTAGCCATCGGAAGGTGGGCTGCTGTCATGGTTAGACGGCCGTCATTGGAGTCAGTGATCCGGTCTTCGGAGAAAGGTGGCGGGAGAGCTTCGAAAATTTCTGCCATGTTCCAACTGCAAACTTGATTATACCTTAGTGGCTGATCAATTGCGGAGGCCTCCCTCAACTTTTGAGGCCCCTTACTTCAGTTGCCTCTAACCTGAATAAAGATATTTGGCTGCATGGCTAGCAAGTGGATCTTCCCGCGCGGGGGACGTACTTGCTTCTTTGTCTGTTTGCTTTTCCGAATGGCAAGATGCGGAGGGAAATTAGACGGAAATGATAAACATAAGGTATGTGAATGTCAGCAATTAGGAAGCCAACATGCATCCTAATCACCCCTTGCAGATGTCAGATGCGAACTGGCAGCTCTGAACACGGGTTGTGGGGTCACCAACCTTCACTCATCGCAAATCACTGGTGTAAGTCATTGCCTTCTCACGTATTGTGGGGTTGGCTGAAGACAGGCGTAAACTACAACTTGACTGTTTCTTGAAAACGAACAAAATTAAGCTTGAAGAATGGTGACACTTCTCAAACGTAGATCCAACTTCTTCTAAGAACGAAGTAGGCTGGCCTCGGGTTGAGAAAAGGAACAGTATACCGCCTGGGTAGCTGAAAACATACTCTCCCGGCAGACACGTATGAATCGATGCTCACGACTTTGAGGGAAATTCTCAAACCCTGTTTTCAATTGCGTACGCATCCAGCTGACAACATTTAAAGGGGTCTTTGACCTGAAACTTGGCTTCCTTAGGCGGATTCGACTACCATTGAACATGGTCGATCTGTTTTCCTCCGGTACGAGAGTGGGTAGCATCACACAGAGAAACAAGGTCAGGCATAAGTATCGACTCAGCCACCCATATCCAGGCCATTAGGTTCAATGTTTAGGCCAGTTGTGGGCGGCTTCGACAGCTGACTGTTTTGGGGCTGGCGATGAGCGGCTAGGTAGTATTGTTGATCCCACGGACCGCGATTGCTCTTTCAAAAGGCCAGAAGAGGCTAAAGAGTGTCGTTAACGATGGCTTCTTGAGATGCTCCGCGGACTCCGATGATGGATCTTCGAAACATCTTAGTTTCCAAGTTCTTTGCAACGGCAACAGGGATGGATGTATGGGATGCAGGAGATGGAACCCTACGAACGGTAGTATTTTGTGGCCGTGCACTCGCGCTCTCGATGAGGACCCAAGATGGGGGAACCCAAATCCTTGCCAGTGACATACTCAGCGAATTGGGATACACCAATGATCCAGAGGAGTAATTTAAGCCTAGCTGTCTATTTCAGCGCAATAGAACACTTCTTTCTGTGCCTAAGTATGATTTTTGGTGCAATACCCGGAAGTGCGTCGCCCAGTCAAGATGACGCTTACGGCGGTGTTGGTAATTGGACTGGGGAAGGTGGCATGAAGTCCCCCAAGCTGTAGGACTTTGCGAGGCGCTGTTTCTCGAGAATAAAAGAGTTGCAAGGCGTCTATGCTGGGCCTATGGATTGAAAACATCCGCCGCGTTGAGTTGCTCATTTTGCAACTAATAGAGAGAGTTTTGAGGAGGTTGTGACGGAACGATAGATGCATCGGTCAGTGCAGCAATCTCGGGGCCTTAGTAGACGATACCCATTGAGGATTGAACTCAGTCGCGATGTTATAGATGCTATAGTATCAGATTTCCCAGTTCATCTTGGCTCCATGTCGTCGGGATGAACTGTCATTCCGTCTGTCATTGTGAACACTAGGTACATCTGAGACCCACTCTTAAGTCCGTCCCAAGAATGTGAAATAGAGTTGCTCGGCGTTACAGGTGGGTCCAGCTAAATTGGCGTCGCCGGCCGATCGATGTTCTACTCCGTCATGTCCGTCAGGTTTGATTGTTATCCATCATCCATCATTCATCATTCTTGTCCCTGGTAGTGGCCAGTTTCTCTTTCATCCGCTCATCATCTAGTGTTTCAATCGTCATCTGTCATTATGTCCGACATTGCGGCCGCAGGCAGGGCTAAGTCCTTCCGGCGACGGCGGGAACGCTCCAAGCTGGTCTGCCATCAGTGCCACCGCCGAAAGCTGAAGTGTGATAAAGGACAACCTTGTGATCGTTGCTCCAAGACCGAACCTCCCTTGAACTGCACGTATGACCAGCCAGCGGTTGATAATGGTGAGAAGCGTCCTCCACAGGAGGCTCAAGCGGCACGGTCCGATTGCCGAGATCGAGTCGCACATAACGACGAGCCAGTATCAATCGAAGGACAAGAAGATGTCGGTCTGGAATCCCCACACATATCACCGGCAGCCCGTGGAGTTTCAACTTCTTCGGAGACAAGCGTGGGGCGGAGAGAAAGGGAGCCGAATCATCCCGAGATCACTTTATTAACGCCACAAGAAACTGTCATTGGCGAGAGTGTGGAGTATCCTCCCATCCCAAGGAAGGTTCCCCGAAACCCTTTCAAGAGAAGTTGGTACGGAAGAAGTAGTGCTCACGGTCTTCTTGAGAAGGTACGTTTGTCGCCCAACCTTGAACGTGCAACCTTCTGGTAGTCTCACATTGGCTGTGCAGTTGGACCATATCTTAACACCCCTAAGCCAGGCTGGCTTCATTAAACCCGACGGCAAATTTACTTCTTATAGTGAATTGAAAGACCAACTATACCGACGCCGCTTTCTAGTTTCAGGAGATTCCGAGGAATCCCAGCGATCCATCTTCGAAGAAATTCCCGATAGGGAAACTGCCATCAAGCTAGTCGATAGATACTTCAAGACATACGGGTCTGTCTTTCGGTTTTTGAATCAGTCCAACTTTCGAGCTGAAGCTGAGAAACACTGGCAATCACCAGACAGTGTTTCCTTGACTTTCTGCATTCACCTGCTACTGGTGATTGCCATTGGCAATGCATCGATCCAGCCGACGGAAGACCGACTCCCTCTCACCAGGATTACCACATGGTGGCATCTCATTCAAGCATGGCAAAGCGTTGCGCTTCGATCTGATCCCTGCGATATAACGACATTACAGTCTTCTTGCCTCATTAGCCTGATGCGACAAAGCTACGGTCTGGAGGTGACTGCGAGCTGGCCCTCGTCCGGAGCATTGGTGCGCAACGCTATGATGGCGGGTCTGCATCGAGATCCTTCTTCTACGGGCCATCAACTGGATCCGGAGGAGCTAGTGTTGCATCAAAGCCTATGGTATACCATTCTGGAGCTTGATTTGCAAAGCTCTATGGATGAAGGAATGCAACCGACTTTAACCCCAGATGATTGGGACATGCCATTACCGACGACGGTATCCGACCACCTTGAGATTGCGGGAGATTCCCAGGCTATCTCAGCTGTTTTGGTTCTGATATCCACCCTCCCAGTAAGAGTTCAGATTGCACATTTTCTCAACAACATAAAAGGCTCGGTCAACTACAACGAAGCATTCATCCTGCATGAACAGCTCAGCCCTGCAGCACAACTCCTATTATCATCGGATTCGGCTCATCGTTCCACCTCGCCGGCGTTTACTCATGGACTGCCAGCCGCTTTATGCGCCAGATCACTGTTGGCTCTCCACATCCCGTTTGGATCGCTCAGAAGTCCATTATACACCTACTCCCACAACATTTCCATGTCAACCGCAATGTCCCTAATGGAAAGGCTTGACCCTCCCCAGGATAAGACCGGGTGGCCAGAGAATGATGCGCTGGTAACTTTGATGCGCACTTCGAGCTCTATCTTCCAGACCATTGCTTTTCCAGCAATCCTCTTCATATGCGTCCAGATGGAGAGCTACTTCGCGGATCCCCAATCATGGACCCTTGTACCTGAGCTCAAGGAGAGGTTCGCGAAGATCCTCGGACGCTACATCTACATTGCCGAACAACGGCTTCCAACACAGGATTTTGTTGGCAAAGCATATATGATACCGGCCATGGTCCTGGCACATATGCGGCTTGCGAATTCAGGTATGAGCAGAGAGGACATGGTGGCAAACGACGCGATCATTGCCGAGGAAGTAACGACAACATGCTTCAGCATATTCCGCAACAGACCAGATTTACCCTCTGAGTAGGCGACTCCGGTGCATCATTATCTCTACCCGTACTTGCTCATGAGGCCTGACTGACGGCGGCCATGTGTTGTGGGCGATCCAACGTAGTATGGCTCGGCTCGGCTCGGAGGAACCCGGCTTTCGCAACCAAATTGATATTTCTCTTCTCTTATACCACCGGCTTTCCGCCTGAACATAGAGCGTCCAACTCTTACGTCGGCTGGCGCTCGCATTCAATTTGATCAGTGAGATACTATCTGTCAGCCATGACAAACCTGACCGATGCTGTGATGTCTACACCGCTTCGGGGTTGAGATGCCGGACTGTACCCGGCTCACAGCTCGGCGATGTCGGAGACCCGCTTGAAATTCGGACACCGCGTTACGCGGCCTTCAGACGAGTCAGTTTCGGTCTCAATCCTGATGGTTTTCCGACTGAGATCTTATCAATCTAATCATGTGGGAGTAGCATGACGGCATGTGATCCTGGCTATAATGCCATTCAAGCGGGACCCTGAAAACTGCACCTCCTGCCGAATTTTCTAAGCTTTTCCGCGTTTCTTTTTCTTCACACTACTCGCAGATCTGGAGTGCATCACGCAGCAGCAGAAAAGCACGCCGGCTTACCGCCCAACCATGGCTGCACTCCGCCCACTCCGAAGGATGCTGCAGGATACCTTCTGCTGTCCACTTCCGTTTGGTGACTCAGACGTGATATCCACGCCCCCACGTTACATCGCTGTTGATGCGCCGTCCAGCGTGTCCGCGAGCGACCTGCTGGAGGTGATGCAGACCCGACGATCGCACTACCAGCTATCTAGAAAAGTCCCCTTATCGACCACGCGCATCGACGGAATCGTCCAAGAGGCACTCGCCGAAGTGCCATCCGCCTTCAATTCCCAATCGAACCGAGTTATTGTGCTTCACGGTCAGCAACATGACAGGCTATGGGACATCATTACCAAGATCCTCCGAGCTAAGGTCCCGGACGAAAAGTGGGAACACACCAGCGAAAAGATGAAGAACTTCAAGAAAGCCGCGGGCACAGTCTTGTTCTTCGAGGATCAACAGATTGTCGAAGACTTGCAAGACAAGTACCCTACTTATGCCACTGAGGTCCCTCTATGGGCCGCACAGAGCGATGGAATGCTGCAGTACGCGGTGTGGACTCTCCTGGCGGCGGAAGACATCGGTGCCAACTTACAGCACTACAACCCCATCATCGATGAGGAGGTAGCGAAAGCTTGGGATGTGCCAAAGAAGTGGAAATTGAAAGGCCAGCTGGTGTTCGGCGGAATTACTGGAGAGCCTAAGCCAAAGGACTACATGCCGATGGCTGACCGATTCAGATCATACGCATGATGCTCATGGAAGAACAGGGCGTCCGGCGTTCCCAACTTTCTGGATACAGAATTTTACAGTATTATTACGGGAAGGCTTTTTTTCGCTCTCGCAGCCTAACCCTCTGAAACCTGCGCGTGACCTTCAGGCCTCTTTGGTCTGCTGAACACTAACACTGAACACGTCGGTTCTCACGATCTTCCCGTTGAAGTTGTGCTGATTCAGTATGCTCTCCTGACTTCCCTTTGCGACAGCCGTCGTCGTCTTATCGTCAAAGCTGATCTCGTCGGCTTGTCTCATAGCCCGTTTTCGAGCCTCCCGGGATCGACAAAGCTCAATGTTGTCCGATTGCATGTGTCCGCTCGGCCCTGAAGGCCCAGACCCGTAGTTCTCGTATGCGTATTTGCCACCGCCAGAGCTGAACATGCGCTTGCCGAATAGTAGTTCGCCAAGAGGCTGCAGCACTGGGATGCACGCGGCTATGATCATGGTGCTTCCTTCGACACTGTTCCAAATCATCATTAGTATTTGCCACTTAGTTCCAGGTAGTTATCTACTTACATCGTCCAAATCACCAAGTCCGCTGTGTCATCTGAATCCGAGAAAGTTAGCAAGAGCACGTGGGCGAGAAATTTCGGTTGGGCTACGTACACGAAAAGTCTTGGCTAGCCAGACTTGGAAGTCTGGTACACTTGTAAATGGCAACAATCGAAGAGCTACAAGTATTTGTTAGTGTTCACTTGAAAATCATGAGAATACATGACTTACATTGAGCCAACCCCTAGCGCGACACTCAAGGTAACTTTCTTTCTAACGCTCATCTGCAACTTCGCAAGTACTACGGCGGGATACACGGCCAGATAAATATCGACAAAGGCGCAGAAACCTGGAGGATATGCACATTAGTTCATAGCTATGTCGAGCGGCTTTGGGTATATCTATGCTTACCTCCCGAGTAGATTGCGAAATAAACCAGAATCCACTTGTCCCAGCACGTTTTCTCAAGCACAGAAAAGTCCCATTGCGAGTGCGATGGCTGGCACTGGGCGAAAAGAATAATCACACAGCCAACCAAGTTCGCCAAGCAGAACAGCCTCATTGCCCATAGAAATATCTTGTGTCCTTTACTAGGGTTCATGATTCGAGTGAGGAGTGCCACGACAGCGAGTTTGGGAAGCCCAAAGGACATGACGCCCGCCGGGAAACCAGCGATGGTCCATAGGATAGCTCCTTGTTTCTGTTCGGTGTCGAGTATATCGAAGTGTCGTCCGTTTCCGTGCGCCACCGCAGCGATGGCTGTTCCAACGTTCACCCATCCGCAGATCTGCAAAGAGTGCGGCACAGTCAGTTTGCCAACGTTTCAAATATTTGCTGAAGATTTCTTGGCTGCATATGCAAAGAACTCACCACAGATGCAATGATCAGATAATCATCGAGGTGAACCTTGCCTAATATCTTCCCCCTGACAAAGAGTCTTGCTGCTGCGAACACGGTACTCAAAGCCGAGACGGAAATGACGATTCCGAGGGCCGTTGGGCCTTTGTTATCGGCGTCCCGTTCTGGAGACGATGCGGTTGACATTGTCGCAAAGCTGTCAAGCAAAGACGTTTGCGAGAGCAAAGGAGGAGAAGTCGCTGCATGTGGGTTGTTGGAGGAGTTCGGCAGCACAGCATGAAAAATGCGGCAACACCCGCCCCAGATGAAGGTGGAGGGTCGGAGAAATAAGAGACAGATGCCCCCACGGGGACCTGGGAGACCCAAGAGACTACCAACTAGTTTTCGCGGAGGCCGGAGCTCCTTGCGCCATCTCCTGAGCGCTCGTTCGAGTCCATTCTATCATTTCCCATTGCGGTGCTGATCGCGGCTTCTTTTAGGCTCCCAGTCAGGTTCTTGTTGCCACATTCCGGCCGTTTTTCGAAACAGACAAGGGACTGCGAAAGAACTTCCAACAGTCATGCCATTCAAGTCTTGTCGAGGATTCGAGCGCAGAGACTCGTGTTGCAAGGGTTGGGCCAAGAGACGTTGAACCAACAAGATGTTCTCATTCGTCGACGGGAACCACCGAGCCAGGCCCCCTGAGCAAGAGACGTTATCCCTCTCCTGACCGGTGGGTTTCCGGTGGACTTTCCATATATCCGCGGACCCACAGACTTGGGTCTTGAGCAGTGATTTATCACCACAGCTATCGAGCCTGCTGAAGAACCAACGTCTCGTTGGTGTTGTGTTCCAAAATTGACCCTGCATGTGCATACAAACCCCCTGAAGATGGATATGAAGCTGCTGCTTTGAGCCCTTGGCGATCATGGGAGAACGAATATCGGCATCAGTCTCAACCCGAAAGGCTCGGGAGACACGTGGACTGGGCAGACACCAAATCCGGACAAGAATTCTATATATGATGGTTCTTGTTTTGCCGCTTAGAAAGCCCCTTCATTCGGCAGATCATCCTGTCTTTTCATTGCACATCCAGCCTTGTCTTGTCCAGTCCAGTCCTTCACCTTTCCCTTCCATTACGTACTCGAGTCATTGTTCTGTAACCATGGGTTCTCTTCCGGAGAGACTGCCGTTGGACCCCTCTGTGGCCATCCAGCCGAACGATGCCAAGCGTGTGGCCGAGCTTGCAAACGCGATCGGCTCTCTCGGAGCAACTTGGTCGCCAAGCGATGATGCCACACGCAACCAGCTCCTGAAGCAAGCTCGTGCGCTGGTTCTGTCTCTCGAGACACCTAGAGAAACAATGATTAGGCATGTTTGGGCCCAGGTTAGTCCGTTCCTACTCAACCTCAGAGCTTTCCACTGATCGCCATAATACAGCCTAACGTGAATGTCAATATTCTCGCTGGCATTTACTCGGGTCTCTGGAAGTACATGACCGAATACCCTGGGCCTAAGAAGGTCGAAAAGCTTGCTTACACTCTGGGCTTTGACCCCGATGTCCTGGCTCGCTTGATGCGTCACCTCGGCGCAATGGAATACATCAAAGAGGTCGGCGCCGATGAATATGAACTCACAAACTTTTCAAAGTCCTTGAGTCTCCCCCTGATCGCTGGAGGATACCCCGTCACGTAAGTAGTCTCCACCACTGTCGATGTTCCTTCCCCTGACTTCTTGACTCCTCACAGCGTTGGTGGCTGCTGGCCGACGCTGGCCAACTTCCCTACGTACCTGAAGAAGAACAACTGGAGGATTCACGAGGATCCCAAGAAGGGGCCCATGCAAGACATCATTGGCGAAGACAGCGACTTCTTCAACCACATGATGACCAACTATCCCGCCGGAGAATTCCAGAACCACATGGCCGGCTACAGACAGGGCCGGCCGTCGTGGATGGACTCCGACTTCTTCCCGGTCGCCGAGCGCCTGATTCAGGGGGCAGACACCGCCAAGGATGCTGCGTTTCTCGTGGACATTGGCGGCAGCACAGGCCACGACATCGACGAGTTCTGCCGAAAGCATCCTAACGCGCCTGGCCGCCACGTCCTGCAAGACCTCTCGCACGTGCTTGCGCAAGTTGAGAAGATCGACCCCAAGATCGAGTCTATGGAGTATGACTTCCACACAGAGCAGCCGGTCAAGGGCGCCAGAGCATACTACTTGCACTCTGTCCTACACGACTGGACAGACGAGGTTGGCAAGAGCATCCTCGCGCGTGTGACGGCTGCGATGAAGCCGGGATACAGCAAGCTGTTGATCAACGAAAATGTTGTACCCGGAACTGGGGCCAACTGGCAAACCACCGCCCTGGACATGATGATGCTCACTCTTTTTGCTTCAAGAGAACGGACGGAAGCGCAATGGCGCAGTCTGCTGGAGCCAGCGGGCCTCAAGATCGTCAAGATTTGGTCCAAGGGCGAAGGAGTGGAGAGCCTCATCGAGTGTGAGCTGGCCTAACAATGCGGAGGCTAGCGGGTGGTGAAGATTTGCAGGTTGGGAAGGTTGTTGTTAGATCTCGGGTTGGACGTGGAGTATGTCAGAACTCTGTTAGAAGAGAAATGCAACCGCCGGTCCACACTTCATTTGGTGACGAGAACGTCTGTGATTATAATTCACTCGTTGGTTCTGTGTCGTATGTTGCACCAACAGCGCCGTCCCAATCAGGTAAGTAATTTACCAGCCCGGCTCCCCGAACCATGAAAGGAGAAATGATGTCCGTGTTGCGGCATGGCAGCCGGTGGAGTCGTTACGCAACGGCCCGTCTTACACCCCCCAATCCGGCTCGCAGCCCAGCAGTTCCGCGGAAAGATGGCAACATTTGCCGATTGCGCCCAGCCTTGTCGTGTCTGCCCATGCCGGGTGCCGACTACCCATTCTCTGCATCCTTCCTCTGCTTTTTGACCGCGGGTACGAGGTCGTGTTCATCGCATCACAATCGCAGGTAAAAGAGACACACGATGTGAAGAGACATTTGTTCTTAGGTCTTCTCCCGCTGGACGCGAGTAGGCATTTCTTTTCAGTAATAGAGGCTGCTTGGCAATTGTCAAGTCTCGGTTTGGCAGACATGAACAACCCTTAAAACTTCTCTTTATCCATTTCAGTCAGCTTTCATACCCTCTGCGCCTTGAGGAGCTCATGTGTTAGTCTGGCTTCGGCCGGGCAGAGGGCCGGGTGGTGGGTCCTATCGGCCGGAGCTGCAGGGCCGGTATGGCCCCGCGTCGATCTTTCGGCATCGGTGCTCATGAGACGCCGTAAACGCAACTGATACCGTATGACCGGAGCACTCTGTGACGGCGAAGCGGGGCAAGTCCGACGCGAACTCTCCGCTGGACTCGGCCTTGCGGTGGGAAGTGTGGAGGTCATGAGCCCGGCGCTAGGGGTAATCGGGCAAACTTACTCAGTTCGATGTCCGACCTTCCGCCCTGCCGTGTGCCCTAATTTTGCGGAAGAATTTTCTATGGGAACAGCGGCCACCTCCGCCGTCGGCACCACGTGTACGAATGAACGTTGTGCGGAACGTAATTAGGGGCTTCGAAGTGGCCGAAAGATGTCCGGGGTCCACCTTGTAAGGGTGGATGCTCTTTTGATGCAATCTTCAGGGGCCCTCATTCTTCAACCAACCATCTCCTCGGGCCACAAAAAGAAATCTCCATGACCCCCGTCCGCGGGCCGTTTGACATCTCCGTTGCCTACCAGACGCCACCAGAAAACCGTAACGGAATTGGTTGACATTGCCTCTTCTAGACACCAGAAAACACGACGTTACATCCAGTTTGTCACCGCGAATAGGGGCCGTTTTCTTTCTTCGATAATCAGCACACCCCCGCGCTTCTCCAGTGGAAGACAGCACCAACACCCAACCTCAGCCCCTCCTGGGCATGCAATAGCCATGCCGGTAAATCAAAGACACCGTAATCCTCTCGCGGCCGCTGAGCCTGCGCGTCTTGTTGATCCCTCATGCCACGAGCCCTTGTCTCGACGTTGCAAAACCTCGGCCCTGTGGCTTTATCGGGCGTAGAGCCAATGCAGCATATGTGGAGCTGGCACTTGGCCATCGTGACCCCCGGACTCTCCACAAGCAGCCTGATGCAAGGTGACCGTTGAGAAAACAATAACGCCCTCTCTTCTTCGCAACTTTCGAAATCATGTTTCAACATCCTTCCTTCATTCTTGTCGGTAATCGTTAACGATGTCGACTCTCGAGACTGGACCGTCGTCCGTCGACGTTTCGGCGTCGTACCTGAGCGCGCGCAGCGTGCTTGGTCTGCTCGGCCTGTGGCTGGTGTACCAGTTCTTCAAGGCCCTTTACAACATATCGCCGCTGCACCCGTTGAGCGGCATTCCCGGCCCGAAGTTGTCTGCTGCGACATACATCCCTGAGTTCTACCATGATGTTATCAGGTTCGGCAGATATACGAGAGAAATCCACCGCATGCACGAGCAGTATGGTGAGTTCAACCATGTTCAATCTGAAGACTTTTGACAGCTTCCTAACCATCACCAGGACCCATCGTCCGCATCAGCCCTCATGAGGTTCACTGCAACGACGTCAACTTCTCCGACGAGATCTACGCTGTGAGCGGTCGCAAGCGCGACAAGCCAGTTCACCAGATCAACGGCTCGGCGTAAGCAGCTCCTGCAGCCCCAGCCAATGAAGAGCAACTATGCTAATTACTCTGTGCGACTCTAGCCTCGGCGAGTCTGGTTTCGGGACTGTTGATCACGACCAGCACCGTCTGCGACGTGGCCCTCTCGCCAAGTTCTTTTCTCGCGGCATGATTGCCCGATTGGAGGCAGATTTGCATGCGATGGTCCAGAGGCTTTGCGACAAGCTGTTGAACGAGTCGGGCAAGAAGGAGTTTGATGTAACCATGGCTTACAGCTGCTTCACATCCGATGCCATTTCGGGTTACTGTTTCGGCGAGAGCTTCGGCTTCCTGCAGCAGGAGGGGTGGTATCCTAACTTCCGCGCGCCGACCGCCTCTATTCTGCGACCCGTCTTCGTCTTCCGCTTCTTTCCTTGGACCAAGTCTCTTACCGTGCTTGGAGAGTGGTAAGTCAATTTGGATGAGTTCAAGGCCAGGAATCAACAATAGCGCTAAGAAACATAAGGCTCATCAACTACTTGCCCGCAGATATCGCCCTGCTCATCCAGACGCTGAAGATCGATATCCCGAACAGGGTCAAAAAGACCAAGAAGGAACTCGATGCCGGCATCCGACATGAGCGCCCCACAGTCTTCGGTTCTCTTCTGGAGTCGGACCTCTCCATGCTCGAAAAGGAGCCCGAGCGATTAGGCGACGAAGCCACAGCCGTTGTCGGCGCCGGTACCGAGACCACCAGCTGGGCCATGTCTATCATGACATATCACTTGTTGAATAAGCCCGAACTCCTCGCGAAGCTTCGCAAGGAACTCGATGGGGTTGTCACTGATCCTCAGCACCTCCCTTCCTGGACTTCCTTGGAGACCCTTCCCTACCTGGGTGCTGTCATTCAGGAGGGTCTCCGTCTGTCTTACGGTGTCTCTGCGCGCACTGCTCGTATCCCCACCCAGGAGAACCTGGTCTACCGCGGCGAGTTCAACAAGAAGCCCGTCGAGTATGTCATCCCCCGCGGCTTCGCCATTGGCATGTCCGCCGCCATCACCCACCACGAGGAGGGCGTCTTCCCCGATTCCTACCAGTTCATCCCTGAGCGTTGGCTGGACGAGAAGAACAATCGCAGGAAGGACGTTGAGAAGGGCATGCTCGCTTTCTCCAAGGGCAGCAGATCTTGTTTGGGAATGAAGTGAGTGGTTACCACCCGAAAGTCCGTATGGGAGAGACTCGCTGACATGTCACCTTTTAGTTTGGCTTTATGTGAGATGAACCTGTGTTTGACTGCTCTTGTCCTGCGCGTTCTGCCTCGTATGCAACTTTTCGACACCGAGGACGAAGATGTCGCCTACGATCACGACATGTTCGTGCCGGAGCCAGCCAAGGGTACCACGGGAGTCAGAGTGAAGATTGTTTAAGAGATGATTGCAACTATTTAATGACTGGTGTTTGAGTAGGAGCAGGTAAGCCAAGAGAGACATCCATCTCAGATGTTTCTGATTTTCTCTACAATTGTAGAAGTTTGTGACTTGTGTCCTGTTCTCGCAATATCCGGGCGAATTGAGGACATCCTTTACGATCTTCTACAATCGCGGAGTGAACCAAACCATCAAGGCTGGGATATCCAGGCACGTGCTTCTCAGGTCCTACTAGCTCGTCCTTTAGCTCAGAAACTTAATTCAAAATATTCCAAAGAGCCTTCAAAGTGGATATCTCCTCGTCTCGCTTGGAATCATGACGGATATAATCCTAGTGAATTATCCAAAGTCATCCAACCCGTTCGTCCCTTTCCGGCTCGAGTACGACCCAGACAGCGTTGCAACAACCTCATCAGGACGGATTCGGCTCGTCTTATTCTCGTACGAGATCATGATGCGGAGTACGGTTGCCTTGCTCCTACGCAAGAAAGACTTTTTGTCCCGACCATCGCAATTGTGGATCCTCACACGGCTCGTTGGGATCTGCGTGTTTCAACCCCCAAAGTCGACATGGCCCGAATGGATTCGACCTCCTGCTAGCGCGGAATCGCCATGCGTCTTCCTGGCCGCCGCGATTGGGCGGCCGTCAGACGCATTCCCTGCCTCGTTCGACCAACCTCGGCCGCTGAAGATGTCTTCTGCCTAGTGTGGTGGAGTTGACCTCGTAGACCTGCAACGGACCCCTGGGCTCGAGCTAGCGTGCCGAGCAAGTGCGGCCGACTTCCTGGTCAACGAAACTCCGCTTCTCGGCTTCCGGCGTCTTCATTGGCTTCGGGAAAGTGGGCATCGCAGAACGGATCCAGAACGTCTGTCTTGCTATTCCAGACCATCCGGACCGGTCAAGCCCCCCTTTGGAGTTTGGCTACACTGGACTGGGCTGTTCAAGGCAGAGTCTTCGATGGAATACGGACCCTGTTAGTGATTCTCCATTGACAGCCTCTGACAGGCTTGACAGTCCCAACAGCCAATGTCTGGGGTTACATCCATGAAACCTATCCCTGGTTCTGATCTTTTCTGGCACTAAGCGGCAGGCCGCGTCCAACGGTGCCGTTTCCCCTGCAGATTAGATCTGCCGCACTCGCAGCCCCCAATTTGATATTCGCGGCTTAAAAGTAGACGGGACGCCTCTTTCCAGACGTCTGGCCAGGTATTCCCTCGTGGCGTGACGGTTTGCTCACGGAAGGACTGATCAACACGAGCCGACAACATGTGGTCAACAACGGTCGACCCCGATTTGCGAATGCTCCCGCCAACGGGCCTCCCGCTCGCCATCATCATCATATCATGCGTCTTCCTCGTGTTCTCGGTAATCTGCGTCGGATTACGCACCCGCATCCGCCTTGTCGAACGCACCTTTGGACTTGACGATGGCCTCATGGCGGCCGGAACGGTATGGGATATCTCGAAGGAAGCACGGCGAGAGACAGAAAGAGTGAAGGCTTACGATGGTCGATAGGTTGTGTACGTGGCGGTTGTTGGACTTGCTGTCTACGGATGCTTTGTTGGACTCGGGACTCTCGAGGAGAACTTGAACGCATGGCTGTGGGCGGAGGGCCTCAAGATCTACGTTGTCTGGATTCTCGTCTACGTCGGCGCCCTTGCGCTCGTCAAGTCTTCGGTCTGCCTCACGATTCAACGCATTGTCACAACGGATCGGACCCTCATCATCACCATTTGGGTTCTATTGGGCCTGACGTGGGCATCTTTCTTCATCACGTTCATCGGAACCCTTCTCTACTGCCGCCCCGTCGAAGCTCTATGGACACCCACAATGCTCATATCCGGCGAGGGAACCTGCGCCGATGTTGACGTCCTCATCGCCATCGGTCATGTGGCCACCTCTTCCGCGATCGTCACGGATCTCGCTCTCGTCGTCGTTCCTGCTATCATTCTGTGGGGAACGCAGATGAAGACGCAGACCAAGCTGCAGGTCTTCGGACTGTTGTCCTTTGCTTCTGTGTAAGTGCTGCCATCGATTGCATCTTACATTGCATGACATTTAACATGGTTTCAGGGCGTCGATCATCACGATGGTCCGCATTCCTTACGTCAACCACTTCAAGGCCCAGACGAACCTCCAGTGTAGGTTTCCATCCACGATGCCCACTCCCTTCATCAAGCTGACACGATCCAGTCTGGGTCGCCCACACAGTCCTCTGCTCCAACGTCGAGACAGGCATCGGCTGCATCGCCTCCTCGGTCCCCTCTCTGCGCCGCTTCATTGCACGAACACGCGGCACGTCCGCCGAAGATTCCGCACCCAGCAAAAGCAACGGAACGGGTGGGCTCTTCACGTTTGGCAGCAAGCCTGTCGAGAGGAGCCGCGACCCGTACCGCAACCCAACAGATGTGGGCTTCAGTCTCGCCACCGTGCATGGGAGGGGCGATGACAGCTGGGAACGCCTCCAGGATGGCGATTCCGACAAAGGAGACCTGCTGCCGAACAACCAAAAGGGCGGCGGTATCCACAAGCAGTTCACGTACACGGTCGATATCGAGACGGACTCCAGTCTGAAGACTGGCCGGTCTGGATCGAGCCGGTAGGGAACCGATGTCGAGCCAGTGTCTGTTCGCGCTCAGATTAGAGCACTAATGTATAAAATCTTGTACAATATCCATGAGTGATGTGACGTTTCTCCATGCCTGTGTGCGCGTTTTCCAGGCGGACCAGGATAAAATTAATCAAAATAAGGCATTGACCACACGACATAAAAAGAGAGGCCTCTCGGTGGCCAATTAGGTGGCGAGACTGTTACGTATTAGTATCTTGTGGGCTTTTTGACAACCACCTCCACATGGCCAGGGGGCAGAACAGGCAGAAAATCCATCATTCCGCCCTCCGCGGCCGATGGATCTCTCTTCAACACGTGTGAGGCCCTGTCCTGGCCCCTGGCGCTTTGACCTTTCCAGCCGTCTTGAACACCGCCCCAGTGCCATCGGGAATGTGGGCTGAGACCGATCGTGAGTCTTGACTCGTATTTGACCCAAATCCACACAGAGTTATCGAAATAAGGTCGCGGCCAGTTGTCCGAGAGGCTCGTCATCGTCGCCATCGTTGCCCATTGTCAGTGCGAACAGTGCAGATCCGATAGCCGACCCAAGACTTTCGCACTGGAGTAACGAGCCCTTGTCCAGTAGCAATTTGGAGTTTATTCATTGCTACGTTAGCAAGATTGTGAGAGCCGCAACGTTGGGCAAAATGTCTCTTTTGGAAATGCCAAGGAGGGATGTCAAAATTCACATGCCACCGGAGAAAATCATGCAAAGTGACAGTTTTGACACGAACCAAACAGTCTAACGCAGATTTGAAATTTGCCAACCGTCTGGAAATAAACCCTTCAAAACTTGGCGGGTTAGACGAGGCCTTCATCTCCCGTCAACCCTAGGCGAACCAATATTGACGGCCGCGATGACGGCAACGTGCATCGCCCCTTCCGGCATACGGCAAGTCTTTTCCCCTGAGGGCGGGGAAGCCAGCATGCGGCAAAGACTCTTCCGCAGAATTCGCTAGGGAGAAAAGAGGTAGTGAGAGACGGCATGGGTATTTATAAGAATCCTCCAATGTCGGTCCATCAAACTACCGAAACTCAACTTTGACCCGACATATTCTCCGAAAATCCTCAGCGGTGTGAATGTTTACGATCCAAATGAAATGTTTCTTGGCGGAACACTGTGTCGGCGAATTGACTGGTTTTCGGCCCCCACGTGAAGCCGGGCCAAGTCGACTGTTCAGTCAACGTGTGTGAGTGAATCCTGTTGAACCAATGGCGGGTGCTGGACGGCAGGAACAGTAAGTCTAACCCTGTTGGTCGAAAAATATGCGCGACAGAGAACCAATGTGACGATCTCCGCGTGAATGAGCAGAGGCCGGCAGGAATTCAAATGCAACTTCCCCTCACTTCATGTTGTGACCTGATGTCACAAGAGAATGCTTTGAAGAAGAGTGATATAAATGCAAAAGACAAAATAGTCCAAATGAGGATCATGTCCCTGAGCCCAGTCAGGCCCTCTTGAACTCTATCCGCGAGGCCTGAACTCACAATGAAGCCTGCCTCTGCCGTTGTGGTGCTCCTCGGAGCTATCGGCGCCCATGCCCAATCATCCGACCTCTTCGCCCGGTTCATGACGTACAACATCCGCTGGGCGACACCCACTCCGGGCACGAATGAAGCTCTCTGGTCCGTCCGTCGGCCCCGTCTCACGGCGCAACTCAACTACGAAACCGCCGGACGACCCGAGTCCCTTGTCTGCATGCAGGAGGTGGTCGAAGAACAACTCCTAGACATTGCCGAAGACCTCGGCTCATCTTGGTCCCACATCGGCGTCGGCCGCGATGACGGCGTTGCAGCGGGGGAGTTCTCTCCGATCTTCTACCAGCCGGGAGCTTGGGACCTTGTGGAGAACCGCACATATTGGTTGAGTGAGACTCCGGATGTACCCGGCTCTGTGGGCTGGGACGCGGCTCTCCCACGAATTGTGACGGTCGCCTCGTTTACGCACGTCGGTTCTGGCTTTCCTCTGGTCTTCATGTACACCCATTTCGATCACGTCGGCCAGACTACACGCGAAAACAGCGCGGCGTTCCTGGTTGAGCTCGCCAAAGAATGGGAATCTTCGGCGAATGAAGTGACGCCTGTGTTTCTGGGAGGCGACTTGAACATTGAGCCTGACAATCCCGCCTACCAGACATTGATTGCAGAGGGTAACATGCACGACACACTTGATGTGACGCCCGAAGCGCATCGAGTTGGATATTCAAAGACTTACACGGGGTTCACGGATGACGAGTCAGATGATACTCTGATCGACCACTTGTTTGTTAGGGATCCGACTGCGAGAGGGATGGAATTTCTTAGCCACGCAGTGTTGCCGAACAAGTTTGATGATGGGCTGTATATGTCTGACCACCGCCCTGTTGTCACTGATATCAAGTTTTAGGCTGGATGAATGGAGATCTGCGATCCACGAGAGACAAATATGCGATCGAATCTTTGTGTCTCAACTTTGCGGGTGTGAGTGAGATTCACGATCTTCCATTGATCTGACTGCGTCCTTGACATGGTTGGAATGCATGACGTCAGTGTCACTAAGGTTCCATCCCGTCGGGAAAAGCCCATCAGGAAGTTCATCCCATCGGTTTGCCCCAACGGCGATACCCGAGGACTAATTCATGCGTTAATGATCTTTGGCGGCAAAGATCCGGCTCACATTCAAGGGAAGGCATCATGCCAGCAGTTAACGCTACCTGACATCCGATTTGGGACAACTTGAAAGTTGACTGCGCATGTTGCCTGCATAAAACCCACCAAACCGGTGGGATACCAAGTATCTATGCCCCGTTCAATCTATCTGACTCAATTTTGCACAAGACCTTTCCAACCAGCTTGCGTTCTGCGGCTGCAACCCTTTAAAATCGTATGAGGCGGCTCGAAGATCCGGGGAATCGTGAGATCAAATTCGATCAAGTGACAACATCCCATGTATATGCCAGGAAGCTGCAATCGGTCTACGGACACATACCGCATAGTTCGTATATAAATAACCACAAACCGGTTTTCGTTCATACTTGTTCACAGCTTCATCTGACAACTCCAACTCTATCTCTCACGCACACGCTTAATCCTTTATCGAATACCGCAGCCATGCAAATCAGCTTCTCTAACGTTACCATCATCCTGGCGCTCGGCCTTGCTTCCACCGCTGCTGCCTCCCACGCTTGCTTCGTCAACGAGCACGCTTGCAGTAACTTCTGTCAGGGTTGCACCAACAGCGGAACCGGCAACCTCCCATACTGCTGCGATTACTAGATCTCAGTGAGTTGCGAATACGCCTCAACCCCACACGCATCGAGCTCATCAGTTTCAAAGCAGCGGTTGTCGGACTGATTATTATTCCTTGAAAGGATCCATCACGCCGTTCCAGATTGCCAATGAGATGTGGCTGGGTGGCCGGTGAAGGGGGCGTCGTCTAAATCGTGCAGGACGCGATTCGCGGATTGTTTACAGCGCCAAGACCGCAGAGGCTTGAATTGACAGCGTCATCTACTTGCTCCGTCAAGGTGTGGCACGTGGCGGCTTTGGTAATGTCTCATCTTGCCGGCGCAGTGCCGGATTGTATATGACGGTGTGAATGAGGAAAGAACTTCGCTGTTCCCGATCTTGTCTACGCTCAATGTCTGCCTGAATGGCGAAGAGAATACACTTTCAAGAATACGAGCGCTGCTTCTATTTAAAAAATGATTCTATTGCGAGCTGCTTCCTCAGCGATCAATGGGCGCGTATTGTGAGAAGAGAATACCAATCAGCTCATTTTCTGCACTTTTGGTACTACGACACGTCGATAACGCCGAATACGCCACGGAATGTTACCAGAACGCTGGGTCAAAATTTTGTTATCATTCACGCTAACATCCAGAACGTCTGCAAATGTCTGCACTCTAGATCGATGTCTCGCACTTGATGGCAGCTTACTTACCGCAAGCGGCAGTGCCATCGGCGAGCTACATGTTAGTTTGCAGCGGCGGCGAGTCTCGCCGAGCATTGGAATGCCGCCGATATGAAATTCTGATTAGACATGGCTTTTCGCCTGTGAACATAAACGCCTTGATCCCCCTTGCGGCACCCCCCCTTCACCCCGCAGCACCGGGCCTGTTACCCGAAAGAAACCTGTTGGCACCTGTTGAACACATTGCGATAGATGCGTCCCAATGGCGCACATGTTTTATGACGGTCTCCCGAGCTGTGCAGTAAGTTGATAGTCTGTTGCCCCCCAATCACGTGCAGTTCTAACATAACTTTCTTCTTTCCTAGATAGCATGCGCCAATCAGACGATAGACCTCACCCACTGTGGTCCTGATAATATTACAGCTTCCTGTTTGTGTCCGGAAGTAGAGTGGCAGCATGCGTTTGGGGGTTGTGTCATGCAGCAGTGTCTGTCTTTCGATGGACTGAGTAAGACATCATGTACAAACCCCCTTGAGAAGCATGAGAAGCTAAGAAATCTACTCAACAGCTGCTCGGAACGTAACTCTCACGCATTGTGGGGTTCCCCCACACCAGACTGCAGAAGCTCTGGGAGCAAGCGCGTTTCTACTAGCTTTGACTGTGATTGCATTCTGCTTGCGAATGCTCGCTAAGGCAGTCAGATTGACACCGTGGGGAGCTGATGATATTACCATCGTAATCGGATTCGTACGCTGATTGCCGTCACCTCATCGACTGTTGTGGCTTTGACTGATCTGAAGATTCTCTCACCAGGCAGCAGCAATTATATTCGCTGTTATGAAATTCATGGGTGACTCTTGACCTCACCAGTGAGAAATGAGACAGATCAAAGTATGACTTACACGCTTTACCATGGCGCAGATTCGGATTTGGGCTCGATATCTGGACACTAAGTTACGACAATATTGTCGAATTCATGAAGGTAAGCCTTAGCTGACTCTCCCCATGATTGGGTTGAATCACATTGATTCATGGGCAACGCTAATTAGTGTCAGATATTCTATGCGTTCGCCAACGTATACACGCTCGCAATAGCCGCTCTCAAAGCAACGATCTTATTCTTCTACCAGAGAGTCTTTGGCGGCTTCAGCTCGCTGTTCATCACCATATTGTGGTGTACCCAAGCCTTCAATCTGTTAACGTTCATTGGTTTCACGATCCCAACGATAGCGCAGTGTCAACCACTCAGCTTCGCATGGGAGGGATGGGACGGCCGTCATGAAGGATTCTGTCTCAATATCCTCTCCATGATCGTGACCCACGCAGCTGTCAACATCGGTCTGGACATATGGATGCTTGTGCTGCCATCAACCCAGGTGCTTCGGCTGAACTTGAGATGGCGAGAAAAGGCGGAGATTTTGGCTATGTTTGGCATCGGAATTTTGTGAGTCATACCAAGTTGTCTTATCATGGGACCAACACGAGGAATCGCGCAGAACTTTTACAACTAACAGGAAGCGTGCCCAAGCATCACAGCGGTCAGCATCATTCGACTGACAGTATTGTTGAATCTCCGAAATTTCGAAAACCCCACACGTGAGTCGTTCCGTACCCCAAACTTTGGGAAGTAAACTATCGAAGTGGACTAACTGGATGTCCTGGATGTCGCCGATCAGAAGACGCATTCTACCTTCACTTGTGGAGCTACATTGAGATATCAGTGGGCGTAATATTTGCCAGTTTACCCGCTATGCGGCAGCTGCTACGCCATTGCATTCCAAAATCATTTCCAGCCATGAGAAGAGAGGAACCGAACAATATGGCCCAAGCACGGCCAGGTGATTCAACAAGGAGGCTAAGGAACACACCAGTCACAGGTCTTAGCGTGGATCAGGCGAGCCCAACGAGTGTGGAAGGATTCGCAGCATCAAGCCATCACGGGGATGATGCAAGGCAAATTATGTCATCTTTATAGAGTAACAATTATCTATTGAAGCACTTGATGGTATTTGATGAGAACACAGTGGGCGCCCTGGCCGGTGATATGTGCTGCATCCAATGAGCGCATGCAGAGACACAGAGTCTCGCTCTGGCTGTCACGGCGTTAGGTGCAGTCATTGGAAGCTGAACCTATCGCTTTATTGCGTGGAACATGAGTTCCAAATGGTGTCCAGTAGGACCTGCAAGGTAAGCATCTTGCAGCGTCATGTCGCCGGCATGCTGAATCGTGGTCGTATAGTTGGTGTAAACGGTACCAATGACGTTTTTCATGGCTGTGACGCATGTGTTAGCAACCTGTTGTTATAAGGGAGGCAAAAGGACTCACAAAACCAGGCAAAATTGCTGCCAATGCACATGCGACCGCCGTTACCAAAGGCCCAGAACCATCGCCGCATGGTGCTCAGCTGTTCCGGCGACGATTCAATCCATCTCTCTGGCTTCCAGATATCTGGCTCTGGGAAAACCTCGGGGGTGCGGTGGAGTGACCAGGCGTAACACTGAATAGTAGTGCCAGGGGGAATGTTGTCGTGGCCCCCAAGCGAGCATGACTTAGCCACTCTTCGGGGTTGACCGCCCGGAACTGAGGGATACAGTCGGAGGGTCTCCATAATTACGGCCTCAAGGTACGGCAAATTGTCGATGGTCTTGGCCGTTGGGAGCACGAAGTTGTCGAGCCCTCCCTCTGGCGGGTGGAACAGAGGAGGATCGAGGGTCAAGAGCTCCTCACGTGGCTTGGATTGAATCTCCGGACGCTTCGAAAGCTCGTACATGCAGTAGGTTAGAGTGTTCCCACTGGTCTCGTGTGCAGCCGAGTTATGAGCGAACATGTCGCTGGCGATTTCGAGACGCTGCGGATAATCGCCAGGTCTTGCCTCTGGATCACTCATGGCCTGAAGAGCCAGAGCCATAACGACGGGCTTGTTCTCGGGGGACAGTTTGTCCTCACCTTGGGCTAGAAGCTCTTGTGCCTTGTCGCACTTCTCGAGGTTCCAGCGGAGTATGTCATCGAAACCGCTGTCCAGCTTCTTGGAGATCAGTCCGACCGCCTTGAACAGTGAGTTGAGCAGTGGAAACCGATACTGCCAAAAGGTGTAGGGAGCCGCGGCGAAGAATCCATCGAGGTAAAGACGCCGCTCTTGTTCATCCTCGATGAGATTGCTGCTTAGAGAGCCACCGAATTGCCATGCCACAAAGGAGTCTATAGAGTAGGAGTACAGAAGCTCCAACACCTCCAGGGCTTCCCCTTTGTGAGCGGCATGATCGATCATTGGCAACAGTCTGCCGTACAGAACCTTCTTCATGGAGGCTCTGCTTGATGGGTCCGCGAGGATGAAAGACTTTGAGAAGGTGCCTGAGATGATTCTCTTGCGGGCTGAGTGCGTAGCATTGTCCTCGAACGTGAAGATGTTGTGGGTGCTGGCTAATGTGTCAATTTTTCATGTTCTCATCTAAACCTCAATCATTGACTTACTTGTAGTTATCAAAGCCTCTGAAATAATACTCTGTTTTCGGGAGTCCACCAAGATAGATGTTTTTGAGGCCACCTTCAAAGCAATTCAGACTCAACGTTCCTGGAGAAAGCCGCAAAGCCTTCCCCTTTTGCATGTGGGCGTCATAAACGAGTCGGTTCTCGTTGTGTGAAAGCTGCGCCCACCAATACCAGAAGGGCGCTACGTGACAACTCCAATGAGGCGCCGGTATTTTAGCAAGCGGCGATAAGAAAATGTGTTGAACAAATTTGTAGAGAACGAACAGCAACAACGCGACCACGGCCATTGGGGCCAGGTTGCCATCTTGGGTGCTTGAGATGTCAGAACGACAGACGACCAAAACCATGCGGAGGAGGTGAGAATGATCTTTCTTCTCGTGAATTTGAATCAAGCATTATGATGTGCGTAGCTCGGGTAGCGGCTCAAACGGGAAGTGGTGGGTCAATGGTGCGCCCTGCGTGGTAATGTCTGATTATCGATCGGGCTGAGGGGTTGTTTGCTTCTCCGCATGCGACATTTACCAAATCAGTTATCCAGGCGAACGTCGTGGCGGAGTCGCACTTTCGTCAAAGCTGGTAGGAAGATCGGCACAACAATGCTGATAAATCGACATTCCCGCAAGCGAACACAACCGCGCAAAATCGTCTCAATTCTTGCTGTGGAGGCGCTGGAATTGTTCCCATCATCATAGAGTGCAGTGTTTCTGTTACCCTCTCGTCGTCTTTTCGTATCCCCACCCTTCAAGTCTACACAGCATTATGGACGCCAACAAGGCAGAGGCAGTGGTGGTGATCGGGGGTACAGGCAAGTCTTGAGACCAGCCGTTTACATATCGGACAAGATCTAACTTGAACCAAGGGAACCTAGGCAGTTCGGTGGCCAGGTCGCTGCACGACAACCACGAATTTCGCGTGCGCGTCATCTCGAGAGACCCAAGCTCTGCAAAGTCAAAGAAGCTCATCGATTCTGGAATCGAGGTCGTTCAAGCCGATTGCTGGGAGACTGAACAGCTTCTCAAGGCTTTCAAGGAGTGCTGGGGTATCTTCATCAATATTAACTCAGACGCACCTGTGAGTAATACGGTGACTCCGATTTCCCAATACTGACCAGCCGGCGTAAAGAACTTCAAGCAACGCATTGGACCTTCGGAGCTTCAGATGGGAAAGGGGATAGTGGACGCTGCTGTCAAAGCTGGCATTAAGCATGCTGTCCACGCTTCTCTTCCGGCGGCTTCCGAGTTGACTAAGGGTGAAGTTCCAGTTCTGGCCTTTGACGGTAAGATGCCAAACATATGCTGAGATATTAGTCTAACTTTGCGCGAGACAAATCGGCCATACCCAAATATCTCCTTGAGCCGGGAAAGTTTGAGACGGCAGCCATTGTGAGTGCCGCATGGTTTCTGGAGAACGCATTCGATCCGAAGTACACGGCTGCTTTTGGTGGGTTTGCCATGATCAAAGACGCGGAAGGCTACCTCACTTGGGAAACGCCAGCCATGGGAAATAGTCCCGAGTCCGTACCATGGTTGGCGGTCGCAGATGATTATGGTGACTTCGTCCATGGAGTTTTCTTGGACCCCCAGAGATGGAACGGTCGTTACATCCATGGCGTGTCGGACTCATCATCCTTCGCTGAGATGACAGCCATGTTTGAAGAAGGTGAGTCAGCCTGAGATCTTTGTTCAGAACTTCAGTGACTAAATTGCGGGATCATGCAGTTACTGGCAAGCCTACACGCTATAAGGAAGTCAAGAAAGGTGGTCTCAGTGCAGCCGATGAGTTCAAGACGAAGGAAGTCAATGGCCTGTTCGATCTCATGCATGTGATCAGAGGAAATTTCTTCAACGGGGTGCCTACTGAGCACGATGATGCCCGTATTCTCAAAAAGGCTGCAGCAGAGGCACGGCAGTCTAACATTAGTTTGAAGCCGATGACGGCGGAGCAGTTCTTCCAGAAATACGCCATGTAATCCACCAGAAAGATCGTCTGTCACACTATTCTCCCGGGTCAACCGATCCTAAACTCTCTAATTCTGTACTTCTTCATGATCTGGTGTCTGCATGAGAGAGCCAGTAAATTAGTCCTATCTAAGGTCAATTCCCTGAACCATTTCTGTGGCACGGCCCGCAAGATGCTATCTTTGATATTTGCAGAGGGAGCCTCTACTCGTAGATCAAAAATAATGTGCCACGCAAGCTTTCCCGAAAACTCGATGACTAGGCAACATATCTACAGATATGGGGTGATATGTGTCAGAATAACACAAAGCGACAAGTCTTGTCAATTGATGGTGTCATGTCACTGCTCAGTTTCGTCGGCCTTTCAGCTTAGCTTCGCGTATCGTCCCAAAAGGGTAATTATTCAGGTGGGGAACTGGATCTCTCGGAACCTCCACTGAACGAAGTTGCAGGGATCCTGGTTTGAGACTGGATTCCGAACACCATCTATCTGTTCAACACCATAAAAATGAGACCGTGTCAGACTCACCGTGACGACCAGTCGAAATTTACGATCTGAAGTCTGAAAAATTCTCCAACCTTCAATCTTCAGCGTCGACCGAGATGGCTTCCGTAACGATTCTTGGAGCCGGGTAGGCAATATTCTGCCAAGCAAGTACTTCATGCTAACAAAAGTCCAGTGTCACGGGCATGACCATTGCTAGTCAGCTTGCCACTCATCATGATATAACGGTTGTGGGGGACATTCTTCCCGGAGACGCTCTCACAACGGACTGGGCATCGCCATGGGCTGGAGCCTGCTGGGTCGGCGTGCACACGTCTAGTGAAGAAGACAAGAAGCTTCAATTGGACTCTCTTGCAGTTCTCTTGAAGCTTGCCAGGACGTATCCAGAGACCGAATCAGGCATCAGAATAATGAAGATGACCGAAATCCTTGAGTACGGTTCTCCCGACGAGATTTGGTACCGGCACCATGTTCCCGACTTCCGGTTGCTTGACAAATCACAGATGCCCCCCCGTGCAGTTTTTGGAATGGAATACACGACAGTGTGCATCTCACCGCCAGTGTTTCTCACGTGGATGAGAGCTAGATTGCAGGCCAAGGGAGTCCGATTTGTGCGAGCGCGGGTCACTTCACTCAGAGATCTGAAGATCTTCAACCATGATGTGTTGATCGATGCCGCTGGAGCACGAGTACGGGATCTGGTGGAAATTCGAGACAACTCGCTCGTACCATACCGCCTTGAGTCTATTTTACTGGAAAAGACTTAGGATCAGTGCTACATTTACCGCGGTTTGAATGGCTTCTACTTCACCATGTTCGGGCGGCCCGATGGCACCACATATGTCGGTGGCATCGAGTTGCTCAACAGCGAAGACCGCACAGTTTACTCTGCTGACAGAGAGACGGTGAGATTCTCACACAGCCAGATTCAAATCAGGACAAAACTGACTCTCATCATCAACTTTTGCCCTTAGTTCTGCCTTCCCCTCACCCCAGTGACTACAACATAAAGTATGATATCGGTAATACCTACCATTTTCGCCCTATGGATCAAGGGGGTACTAGAGTAGATAAGGAGATTCTTGACGGACAGAAGGTAGTTCACGCTTATGGACAAGAGGCTGGAGGTTACTGCTTCAGTTTTGGCACGAGCCAAAAGGTGGCAACACTCGTGGAGCAGTACCTCCACGATTACATATCGCCGAAGCTGTAATTTAGGAGTGTCAGTCAGACAGAGGTGTAGCTCGATCAGTAAAATGGGGTTTAAGTTGCATAATATCTTCAACTGTAGTTGGGGTTTACTTGGGTGCGAGAACCTCGTTCTTACGCCCACGACATTCTCAAAAGTTTCTGACTACCATCAAATAACGGCCAAAGTTTTGATCTTCAGTGATATTAATGCCCACTTCCTCGGAATGAAAGAGACCGATGTCTTTCAACAATGTGAATTTCCTAAACCAAGAAGACCTGGCGCGGTTTACGTCTCTCCTTTCTCCGCTTGATGATTTATCTGCAATGCTAGGTAGTGAAATCTGACTTCGTACCGCAGCCAGAAAGGGAAATTTTGGGTAGTGATATATGATGTGCATAATGAAAATCCAATGAAAGCAACGAATTCATCAAACCTGATCTATCTGCAGCCACATCCACCGTCCTGCGCATGGCCGTTCCTTGACAGATAGTGTCGCAACCTTCACGTATCATTGATGCCCAATGCATTATCTCCATTACAGCAAGATATGGTTAGCTATGACTGATACCCAAACCCACGAAAGCTAGAGTCGTATGATGCATCAAGCCCCATGAATATCTCTTTTGGGACGATAGGCGGGTTTCCAGAGTCTAGATCAAGAGCGGGGTACTAGTTCAATAGCAGGGAAGCTCGGTTCAGGGGTTCTTCGGTTGAAAACCTAAAACGGTAATCCCTATGCCGAAATTCGGCGTTCAGCAGCGATAGTCCGCTGGCTGGCATTGATGCTCCCGAACGCATCAAGCAAGGTAAGCAGGTGGATGTAATTGGACTCGCACTCACAAGAGTTGCCATCGGGCATTCTCATCTTCCCGCAAAACCACAAACAACTCATTCACTCTGATTCTGGCCTTAGAGAACTCAAGCAACATGATCAAAGTCACAATTCTAGGCGCGGGGTACGTGATCACCGTGCACACAATGAAGACAGGTTTTAGGACTAATACTCACGAAAAAGGGTAACGGGCATGATGATTGCGGGATCGCTCCCCCACCACTATGATATCACTATCGTCGCCGAATATCTTCCCGGGGACTATGATACCAAAGAATGGGCGAGTTCTTCGGCAGGCGCAATTTGGGTCGGTGTTCACGATTCCGCCCCGCGAGAACAGACGATGCAGCTGGAGGGCTTGGTGGGCCTCTGGAGACTGGCGGAAACGAACCCAGAATCCAGTGTGCGGCAGATCAAGATGACAGAGATAATGGATCGTGGGTCAAAGTCAGACGTCTGGTATGCCCACAAAGTCCCGAACTTCCGCTTTCTTTCTGGACAGGATCTGCCAGAAGGTGCAATCTACGGAATGGAATACAAGACGGTCGTACTCACCCCCCAGAAGTTTCTACTTTGGCTTTACGAGCGTTTGCGAAAGCGAGGCATTGGGTTTCTTCGAACAAGAGTATCTGCTCTGGCCGACTTGAAGGGCCTTGGTCACGACGTGTTGATCAATGCTACAGGAATCGGCGCTGAGACACTTGTAGATGTTCAAGAGAAGAACTTGGTCATGAATCGACTCCAATGTGTGGTTGCAAAGGCCCCGGATACCTACAATCAGCTCTTCATTCGCCGAGGCCATGGAGGCTACTACTCAACTGCCTTCTCTCGCGGGGATGGCACAGTCTACTGCGGCGGTGTTCTTACACAAGAAGACCGAAGCCTTAAGCCTTGCAGTGTCCGAGGACCAAAGAAACACGGTAAGATCAGGGGCCTCAGTAAGATTCACAACGCAAGTGTTCTAACAACATTCCCCAGATTTGCAGAAATGCGCACCTGAACCAGCCTCACGCCTTCCCGTCGCCAGATCCGAAACATTGGCCCATTCTGTATGATCACGTTGGACTCTATGCCACCATGGACAGCAAAGTTGGCGGGGTCCGTTGTGATAAGGAGACAATCGATGGACAGAGAGTTATTCAGCGTACGGCCAGAATGCAGGCGGTTACGGATACAGCTTTGGGCTTGCTCGGGAGGTGGTCAGATTGACAGAGGATTATCTGTTTGAACTGCCAGCATCAAGCAAGATTTGAAGGGCTCAATGGGAAATAAGTTGCTGCATTAGCTTACTAAAGTCTATGATCAGAAAGCGATTCATGAATCACACGCACTACCTTATTCTTACCTTTGGACTCACCCAGATACCTTGAGGAGTCATGACAAAACCGACAATTTCCAAGCCGTGATATTATCTTTCAGAATGTCCTCTGAAAGTATGCAACCAAATGCCCACAATTAACCGCACCAAGTAAGTCAGGCACTCAACATCGAGTGGACTTTGAAGCACACTTAACGAGCTGCTTTGATCGTCAGTAGAAGCAACGTTGGAATACACAATGGATTTATGGCAGGAAAGAGCGATTTAAAACACATCAAGTTGGCTATCTATGGAAACGGACCATCTCATGCAACTATGTAGCCCGATCTTTGATGAATGCGGGAAACCCGGCCGACGTCTGCTTGCTTACCCATTCCAAGTATGGTCGCAGACCGGCGAAGTAAAAGTTCGTGTTTGGCTTGCGACCTGGAATATTTTGACTGAATATCCAAGACGGACTCTTAAGGAAAACCGACCCTTGCACCAGACTGGTGCATAAATCTACCCAATCCTGTTCGGCCTCTTCGGCAACCTCTATGATTGCAGGCCTGCTCTTGGATGTTCCATTGGTTCCATTGGCCTTCCCGTTGGGAATCCCATTGGGAGTGACGTTATGACCAAGGCCCTGAGCCTCCGCATGTTCAATGATAGACACGATGAAATTTGATTCGCTTTCGATGACCGGTGGAAAGTTGGCGAAAGGGCCTTGAGGACCTGCGATCAAAAATATGTTGGGAAAGCCTGAGCAGGCAACTGCCCCGTAGGCCTTGACACCGTTGCTCCAATGGTCCTTCAACGTCTTGTTGTCTCGGCCGGTGATGCAGACCCTCGAGTAACTTCCCTCAATGGCGTCAAACCCTGTGGCGAAGATCAGGACGTCCATATTATGAACCTTGCCATCAGCGAGCTCAATGCCAGTCTTGGTGATTTGCTTGATCGGATTGGCCTGGATGTCAACCACGTCGACGTTGTCTTGATTAAAGATCTCGTAGTATCCAGTGTCGCACAGCGGGCGTCGGGCATACAGCTCCTTGGGCTTCAGAATGCTCGCCTTGGCTGGATCCTTCACGGTCTGGTCAATCTTGCTGCGGATGAACTTGCAGGCCTCTTCGTTGGCAGCTTCGTCAGTGGTAAGGTTGCCAAAGGCGCTGAACATGAAGCGAAATCCATTGCCCTTTGACCAGACCTCTTCAAATGCCTTCCTTCTCTCTTCCGGCGAAGCTTCCATGGTCTTACGGATTGACTCTGGGACGCCAAAACCGACTGTCGAGGACCAGACATAATCCCAAATCTTGTCATAGTCTTCGTTGACCTTCTTGCGGTAGTCGGCTGCGACTGGGCTCTGGCCGCTGGGCACTGAGTATTGCGGGTGACGCTGAAATGTTATCAGGCGGCCAACTTTCGGTGCAATGGCTGTCATTACTTGAACGCCGGTAGAGCCGTTGCCGATGATCCCGACACGCTTGCCTTCCAGTTGAACGTTGTCGTCCCACTTAGCCGTATGCAAAAGCGACCCTTGAAAGTTGGAGAGCCCTGGAATGTCAGGATAATTGGCCTTGGAGAGAAGGCCGAGGGAATTGACAAGGTATCTTGCGTGATAAACTTCTCCAGTGGAGCAGGCAACATGCCAGCGATGACTGATATCGTCCCACGTGGCTGTCCTCATCTCGCAGCTGAACTTCATGTACTTGCGCAGGTCGTGCTTTTTGACGATGTGTTGCAAATATTTGAGAATCTCAGGCTGGTACACGTAATGGTGCGTCCATGGATAGGTTTGAAGGTCCTCTTTATCCCAGGAGTATCGGTATAGGTAACTTTCGGTGTCGCTCATTGCGCCAGGATAACGATTCCAGTACCAAGTTCCTCCGACGTCAGACGCCACGTCAATGGTTTGCAGGTTCATGTGCATATTGGAAAGGCGGTACGTGGCATAGATCCCGCCAACCCCGGCGCCGACAACGAGGGCGTCTACCTCAATGATCTGTACCATGGCGAGAGTAAAGATAAGATACCCTAGGAGACGCGAGTTATTTCCGAGCAATGATGCGGGTTGGGGCTGTGAAAGCGAGAGAAATGTAAGCGACCGCGTATTATTACAAGATGACGAGGTCCGATGAGAATGATTAAAGGTAAAAGAATAAGCTGAACGCGACACATGTCAGCTCTTAGGAGTGATGTCTACATTTCATCGAGGCCGCATTGCGCCAAGGTCTCCGGTTACATGCCTATTGGGGAGACTAGCCTGTAAGGCGCGTCGATGTGTTGCACTCAATTCTAGATACCGTAATGGACAGACACCCGAGATGTGGATTACTACTTGAACTAGACGTAGTTGCATTGTGGTGGCACAGACTTCCAGATCTGGTGTTTAACCGACCACGCAGCGCTGCGTTATTGGAGAGCACCCCTCATTGGACCGGCAGAATCATCCGGTCTGCGAAACCTGAAGTTTCACAACTCAATTGAGCAGGCAATCTTTTCCGTCGGTAAATACTAGCCGAGCTTGGCTTTTGTTGCGGGGAATAACATGACAGCCTGTCTGCGCGTATTTTGCTGTTTCGGGAACAAACGCGAAATTTAGTATGACGAAGAATCTTTACTCAATCCACGACTCATACGGTCGCTGAGCCGATGTATGCTATGCAGATAATAGAATGGAGCTAAAAAATCAAGATTGGCTCTGTGGGACATTGCAGTGAAGCAGCGCCGGCGTATCAGAAAAGCATTCAATATACCTTACATCACATATATATGTCCAGAGTTGTTGGTTTTCTGCATCGAGGTCCCCAATATCTCATTTTCAAATTTCCACAACCAGCGCTCCATCCTGTGAGTACTAGCCGTCAAGTCTACTGGTGTTCGATAGCTAACACTTTCTCTCGGGGAGTCAGAATCCGCTGAAAATGTCACAGCCTAATGCAATTCACGGGGCTTGGAACTCCTTCGAGTGGGTTCCCTTCCCAGAGTATGACGGGAAGAAGTCTGTCGTTTACCGTTCGAACGATGGCCAGATCGTGGCTGGAGCTGCGCACGAGAAGGGAAAAGCGACGTTGGTCTATCCTTGCGACGAGTTCTTCTTCGTAACAGAGGGGACCATTACATGCGATGTTGAAGATGGGGAGACGTTCACGGCCAAGAAGGGAGATGTCGTCTACTTTACCCGAGGGACAAAGGTCAATTTCGAGTTCAGCCAGGATTTCCACAATGTGGCCGTGTTTATCTCAACGGATGGGAAGCCAGTGACGCTTGTTTGATTTAAATAAAAACGTATGAAGCCAATGAATCTATCATTTTTGCATATCATTCTTTAAAAATGGCACAGTGACCTGGCTATCGACGTAGCAGACTTGAATGCGCAACATCAAGACTCTAGAATGGAGTTAGTCCAATCCCTGCAACCCCGCGTATTGTCCAGAAAAGGAATGTGGAGACTTAATGGCTCTCTGGCTTCCAGTTGGCTGGCGGAGCGATTCAGAAATGCTGCCTTTGTCTTTTATCTCCTCTCGCATATCCGATAGATACGCGGCATACGCCCGCAGTCGGCGGAGGCGAGAGGTGAGATACCACAATGCGGGGAACTGAATTAACACCACTCCCCATGGCTGTGCGATACCGAAATAACAAGTCGGCTGGGTGATCGGCGCTAGGTTGCGTTCTCCTTCCTCAAAATGCGACTCCTCATGAGCCGGAGACTTTTCACACAACTGTCTTTACCTTCTATTGCATGCTGAACCCCATCTCATCATGAAGACAATCAAGTTTAAGATCACTACAGGCCCTCGAATTGCCTCTCAGAAGCAAAGAAAACCCGACGTTGCCGAACAGTGCCCCCACCGGCGCCGCTCGTCTGCAGCTTCACCTACCAGGAGCACCGGCTCATCGAGTTCTGTATCCTCAGCGGAGAATGGGCCCAAGAACCACAGAAGTCGCGCAGGGTGCACGGAGTGCAAGCGTCGCCGAGTCAAGTGTGACGAGACATTCCCTGTCTGCCGCAACTGCCAGAGGCGTGGCCAAGTCTGGGAGGCTGCGCCCCGGCTTCGGACGTGGCAGATGGAGTCTCCGTGGATAGCAAAGTCACACTCACGCAGCGACGCCCCCGACAAGGCCCTCCTTCGATATTGGCTTGAAAAGGCTAGCCAGATCATGGTCATCGATCCCGACATCAACCCCCTATCCTTTCCCATTTTGGAACTTCTGGACGCATCCCCTAGTCTGCTCCACGCCCTGCAGAGCGTCAGTGCAGCCCACCAACACTTCTTCGATCCATCCCAGATGGCGCGGTGCCTGGAAGAACGGGGTATTGCAATTCAGCTCGTTCAGCGCGAAATTGCCAACCCACCAAAGGACGTGTTCCCTGTTTTTCTGACTGTCTTGATGTTGGGCCTCTCCACAGCCTGGATCGAAGGGCCTGTTACCCAATTCGGTCTTCAACATCTCTATGGCGCCCGCGCCTTGGTAGACATCATGCTGGCTGACAGCTCGTTGCCTGAGGAGAACCCATCCGCTTTCGGGTTCACCATCGGAGCCTACCTCTACTGGGACATGGCATGTGCCTTCCTCGTCCCGAGCTCGGAGCAGGCACCCATCGACAATGTTGACCTATTCTTGGGCGTGCTTCAAATTGGCTCAGACTATCACCCGATCGGAGGTTATTGTACCGAAGTTTACTACCATCTGAGCAGCGTTGGTCGCTACTGTAGGCGCGTTTGTGATACGGGCATACGCAATGTCGAGGAAGAAAACCATTTGGAAAATATGTTGCTTGGGTGGAAACCGGAAGGTGATAATGAGGCTTTGTTGACGATTGGAGAAGCTTTCAAGATCCATGGCCTCATCAACCTGGCCATCTCAAAACGACATGCGTTGTTGACCGATCCTTCCGATTTGGATGACTTCCTCAGCACGCAACACATTGATCCCACCTTACTAATGGCATCTATCTTAGCACCGCCTCCTGGTGCAAGCAGCGAGTTCAACACAGAGGAGAATCCTTCAGTTCGGGAAGAGAAGATAAGAGAACAAGCCGTTCAGGTAGTTCGGTCTCTGACATCCATTCCACCCACGCACTCTTGTACAAATCTTCAAGCAATTCCGCTGCTTACAGCGGGGTCTGAACTTACGGCCGAGGACTATGAAGAACGCGAGATGGTTTCGCAACGTTTCCGAGCCTTGTACTCGATAAATCATATCCGCTCAAACCTTAGGGCATTGGATCTTTTGCTTGAGCTGTGGGACTTGCGGGATGCGGGGACCATGATGTCCTGGCTAGTTTGATGTTGGAGAAAGGTTGGTCAATCATGATGGGCTGATTCACTCGAGATTATGATACATGATTTAGTATCAGTACACACAGTAATGCGATTGATGAATAATGTTACTTCATTTATCCAGTAGTCGATATTTAGATCTGCAGGCCTACATGTGAGACCAATGCATTCAGGGTTCTGGTACCGACCTGAGGCCAGAACATGACCAATGGATCTTGCCGCCACCGTGATTGTGTCATCATGAGAATAAACTCCCTCCGATCGAATTCGATCAACCACGCAAACGCAGTCTTGGTAGTATGAGTATGCACTTCTGCTTGCGTGATTTCTAATCAGACATTGCATTTCCCGAATCGGACGGGATGCGAAGTGGAGACTGCGGGCTCGGCTTCTTACCAGCTACCATTCCTGGAATACACCCGAAAGCCTTTCGACTTCTGATATTGTGGAGACAGCCACAGTCGTGAAGCCGTCGACAAGAAAGTGTAAAGGCACTCACCTCGACATCCACCTTTGGCCTTCCAGACTTTTTGGTGTTGATACGATCATTCGGCTTTGACACCCATCATCAAAATGACGCTTTTCCAGGAAATCACCACCCCAAATGGCATTACATACACACAGCCACTGGGTCTTTTCATCAATAACGAGTGGGTTGCAGCTGCTTCTGGTGAGGAAATCACTGTCATCAGTCCTATGTGAGTATATTCTCTCCGAAGCACAACAATGCAAAAGCTTACTTGCATTCAGCGACGAATCTCAGATCACCAAAGTTCATGCTGGTGGTGCTGATAATGTGGACCTTGCTGTGAAGGCGGCGCGTGCTGCCCTCAAGGGACCTTGGGCCAGTGTCTCTGGCACAGATCGCGGAAAGCTCATGTTGAAACTCGCCGACTTGGCTGAACAACACTCCAAAACGTTTGCCTCCATCGACACGTGGAACAACGGTATGTTGAATCCTCCAACCCCTACGCTTTTGACAAAACGAAGACTGAACGTGGTAGGGAAACGGTTTTCCTCCGCTTGTGGTGATGTAGGCGAACTGACGGAGGTTCTCCGGTACTATGCTGGCTTCGCCGACAAGCTTCACGGTCAAGGTATGGCAACATTCGGCTCTACTAGGTTTCCGACTAACAATTTGAAGTCATTGACACCACGGAGAAGAAGTTCGCGTATACTTCTAGAGAGCCCCTGGGAGTTTGCGGTCAAATCATTCCCTGGAACTATACCCTGGGGATGGCTGGATGGAAAATCGCCCCCGCACTCGCTGCTGGAAATACCGTTGTTTTGAAGCCAGCAGAACAGACGCCTCTCTCTGCCCTATTTTTTGCGACTCTTGTCAAGGAAGCTGGGTTTCCGCCCGGAGTTATCAACGTCGTCAATGGCTACGGCCGCGTCGCAGGCGCTGCATTAGCTGCACATGAGGATGTGGACAAGATCGCCTTCACGGGATCAACTCAGACTGGCCGCGAGATTATGAAGCTCGCATCCGGTACCCTTAAGAACATTACGCTCGAAACAGGAGGCAAATCGCCCGCGATCATCTTCGATGACGCAGAGCTTGAGCAAGCTGTCAAGTGGTGTCATTACGGCGTTATGGCCAACCAAGGTCAGATCTGTACTGCTACTAGCCGAATTTTGGTGCATGAAAGCATCCATGACAAGTTTGTGGATCTCTTCATCCAAGAGGTTCAAAAGACATCAAAGGTCGGCGATCCTTTCAGCCCTGGGACTTTCCAGGGACCCCAGGTCAACAAGGCTCAATACGAACGAGTCCTGGCATACATTGCCTCTGGAAAGGCGGAAGGTGCCGAGTGCAAGCTCGGGGGTCAGCCTTGGTCCTCGACAACTGGAAAGGGGTACTTTATTGAGCCGACCGTGTTCACTGGCGTGAAGGACCATATGAAGATTTACCGAGAGGAGATATTCGGGCCTTGCGCTGCAATCAGCTCCTTCTCCGCTGAGGTTGAAGCCATTGATCCTATGGACTGGGCGCAGCGCTGTTCACCAACGAGATCACTCGAGCTCATACACTGGCGAAGAAGACCGAGTCTGGAAGTAAGTTCGGTTAGCTTCTCAGATGATCATCGACTGACTATACTGGCAGCGGTCTGGATCAACAGTAGCAACGATTCTGATTATCGTATTCCTTTTGGTGGAGTGAAGCAATCAGGTATTGGCAGGGAACTAGGTGAGGCTGGCATGGCCTCCTACACCAACATCAAGGCGGTTCATGTGAACATGGGAAACCGGCTGTGAATGAAACGATTTGCCTAGATATTTGCTCAGAGGGACCATTTGAATACATCAAGTACCGGGTTCTACTACTCTTTTTAGCGCCCCAGCAGACTTACAATCTCGAGTGATATTTTGATCTACGGCCTTTCCGCATCATGGAGAAACGACGGGGGCCAAACATTTATGGCATAGTTATCAATTATACACCCGCGGACCACTATGAGTTGCAGTGGTCCGTGTCATGATATCTTTGAAAGTCGTCATTGTCTTGATTTCTCCTCAACTACAACTCAGAAGTGGTACATCATCTTGTGCATTGTACTCTGTATCACTCCAATACAGGCTGAGGTCTAACCTTGCGGTTCCCTGTCCTTCTCATCCGCCTTTTTCCAACCCCCAAAAAGCATATTTCTCATAGTACTGGCTATTGAAGATTCCTGTTCTTCAAGGTTGGCCTCATACGCGTCAATCTCAGGGCGCTCCCACATCAGGTCCACCTCCTTGGCTGGTATGACGCGAGTCCTCTTGATCAGCTTCCAGCCACAGTACGATATAGGCGCGAAGAGGATCATGGTGTATCTAGTGAAGAATGTGGCGACCGAGAATTCGCCGATAAAGGTAGTATAGCCGCTGCAAATCGCGATGCTGGAAAATATGAACAAGGCTATCCAGGCGCTGTAGGGTTGGAACCAAGCGCGGTAAAGCAAAGTCGTACGATCGACGCACTGAGCCTCACATGCCTTGTAAAAGCGCAAGTAGACGATGCACATAACCATGAAGTTGACGAGACCGCCGCTAGTCAAAATGTTGACCAACCAATCCAAGACCGTTGCACCGCTGTTTGATAGCTGTAACAATGATAGACAGGGAAAGACGAGTGTAACTCCGAGACAATAGATAGGCACACCGCTTTTGGTGCACCGAGTCATAACCTTCGGGATATAGCCGTCAAGAGCGAGGCCATACAAGTTTCGACTAGCGCAGTACACGTACGTGTTACCGGCCGCAAAAACGCTCGAGAGGATGAGGGCATTGACCAGGTGAGGTAGGACTCCAACGCCTAGGTTTGTCATGGCAATAACGTACGGAGAAGTAGCACCGCTACCACTTTCCTTCTCGCCGTTGATGATGGCTCTCAGCGTCGGGTCATTGTGCGGTACAACGATCCCCACGCAGATAGCGCCTCCCAAGAAGAAGTAGGCCAGACGGTAGTATGTGGTTTTGAATGCCTTCTTGATGTTGACTCGGGGGCGGATCGCTTCGCCAGCGATCATGGAGATGTACTCGGGTCCGACGATCGGTAGTGGTGCAAAGAATAATGCGGCAAGGAAGCCTTCGAAACGCCCCAGATTGCCAATGGACCTCCATTCCGCAAATGCACCAGGATCCTTCCAATATCGAAAGCCATAGGCATCGTGTTGCGGATTTCCACCAACCATTGTGACGAATGTGAAGCAGGTCAGGATGATGATCAAGATGACTTTGCCGCTCGATAGCCAGAACTCGGACTCGCTGTAATACTTCACGGCGCTGAGATTTAAAGCAATAGGCATAACATATCAGCGATTGCTCTGAGGCTCGTGGCTCCGCAAATGAAAGCAACTTACGCGTAGATAACAATGCAGGCCGCACAAACTGCAGCCACGGGAATATCATCGCGCCAGAACTTGAGGATTGAATTGAGGGCGGTGATTTCGAATGGGACGGAAATGGCTTCGTAGAGAAAGAAGTTGATGCCCGCCGCAAAGCCCAAAGCCTCGTCAACCCAGTTGCATGCCAGACGAACGAAGCCACCGCTAACGGGCATCAACACTGTCATCTCGGCAATGCAGTTGTTCACCAATGCAACAACGCAGCAGTATGTGAAGAAGGATAGAAGGAGGCTACCAGGCCCGGCCTTGAAAAGAGCGGTTCCGATCGAAATGAAAAGGGCTGTGCCGATGGAGCCTCCGATGGTAAATAGTTGAATCTGGCGACCTCCTACACGGCGATGAAGGCCTCCAGTTTGTGGTTGCTGTAAGGCTTGACCCTCGTATACCGATGGCGTAGGTGTTGTCGCCAACTTCTTCTCATCGTTGCGGGTAGCCATTGTCGTTTGGTTGACTAAAATCGTGAGTATGTGTGGAGGGCTGTGGATGGTTTCCCGCTCCAGTAAACACTCGAAAAGTGGTACGATCCCAGCTGATTTTATATCTCAATTTGCTATGATATCTCTTCTAGCTCGGAGACAGTCATGGACCGTCTTGGCTTTTGCAATTGGAGACGCCCTTGCGTAGCTAGGGGCGAGGTGCGCGCATTCGCGTACTGACCCAAAAAGGCAATTAGTCATGATAAGCCTAAATTGCCGAGCAACGCCAACCATGATCGCACTTGAAAAGGGGCGTCAACAATGCTTTTTAAATTTGTAGTGCTTTTACTGCAATGTTGAGCTGGATGCTACAGCGGTCGACGCCAGAGTAAACGGTTGGCTCCCATGATCACCAACCATGTCTAAACCAGAACATATTCCTATGGAAAAGTCTACAGACGTTATGCACCAGCCCAAGGTCTTGATACCCACTCGGAACTCTCACTATGAAGAATGTATCTACATACATATGCGATTTTGACGAAAGGGGTGATATTCAGCATGAGGGCCTTGGGTAGACCGGCTCTGCAGGTGCCCTGAAATTGGGCTTGGGCGTGCGATTCTAACCTTGCTACTTTTTGCCAAACATCTTTCGACTGGTGCTATCGTTCGATAACTCTGCTGCAGATA
Organism: Colletotrichum sp. HC292; assembly: GCA_014705525.1. Classification (NCBI taxonomy): domain Eukaryota; kingdom Fungi; phylum Ascomycota; class Sordariomycetes; order Glomerellales; family Glomerellaceae; genus Colletotrichum; species Colletotrichum sp. HC292. The sequence goes on from JABGMY010002779.1 coordinate 46,351, forward strand.
TCTCTGATGCTCATTCTTCTTGCATTCTCGCCGTCTTAACTATGTTTACTCCATTTGAGACAGGCTTCCAATGAACTCAACTTATTAACACAGCCGTAATTCCCCCGAATATCGCATTGAATATCAGTAATGGACGTCTATAGATTTTGAGTATGCTGGGAAGGTCACTCCCTGCACCTACGGCTAGCAGCCCTTTATATGTGGCCGCCTGCTTGTCACAGCTTCTAGCTTACTAATATTCGCTGCATCCCAGCGACTTAGCTTTCATTACATTCACCCGAGTCAGTCTCCATTTACCCATAAGGTACCATAGCTTCCGCCGAAGTATACTGCCCACCGGGACCACCTCGTTGAATCTTATCCGCCAGTTGATAAATCAACTTGAATCTACGCAAATATGACTACTTGACAGTTTCGCTGACCAATAATGTATTTACTCAGAAATTGACGCCCCTCAGCTGCCTTGATACCTGCAATCGGGCTGATATATAAGACAGAGGTGTCGCATCACCTCCCATGAGATCAGCCACCAACATCGTTAACAAACTCAGCATCGTCTCACTATGCCCGAATTTATTCCTCAAACGCCTGCCTCTGCCAGCGGGGTTCGGTTCTTCAACTGGCCCGGTGCTGGCGTTCTAAGTGATGGAAACACAGATCCGAGTCCTGAATGTGTCAATTGTCAACTTACACCAGCGATAGCGACTCGACGGATGGACGTAGTAGTAGAATGAGGATATAGATAGGTTGGAAACGGTTAAGGTGAATGGAGGTTTGTAAATCTCGAATGATACTGTTCAGACACGTATGAAGTCATTTGCAGAAGGGTCCTTTTAAGTAAGGGACACGAACACAGAGAAATTGTCGGTGGCAATGCGCACGACGCCGTCCGCGTGCGTTTCTGATAGCATTACGATCGTGGATGTGCGATTCACGGTGGATGCGGCCCATGCCCCGCCCCCATACCTCTTTCTTTTCTCTTCTTGTGCTTAGAGATATGATAGAAGCCGAGAATCTTTCCATGATAGTATCTGCATTGATCAGCAGTGCATGGGGCGGGAGTATTTCTTACAAACATCCAGCCGTCCGCGCCTAGGAGGGCGAAACAGCGGGCAAACAAATATGACAAACCTTTCAGGGTGGCTGAAGTTGACATTGCACGTTGACAACTAGGTGGGGTTCATGCCTCATTTAGAGTCCGCAAGAGCAACAGAAGTGGGATAACTCGACAGTGGAAACAAATTGCTGAGTAAAATACCATGTAACACTTGTACAATGTCATGGTCTCCATGTCTCCAACCACCACCGCCCTGAACACTCCGGGTGGGGAGCGGGGCCGCAGGCCATTACTGAGCCGGTGGGATACTTTCTCTGTCACGCCTTACGCCCTTCGTGTCAACGAGTCGAGCTCCACTTCTGTTGGAAACAGCGAAGCACTACGACGGCAGATTTGGCAGCCCGGTTTAATGGTTGCGCTTCTCATGTCCGAGGTATCCCGCCTACCAGATCGAATAGACTGCCCACCGTAAGTTCGTAAATTGTTGCCATTCGTTTTCCTCACCGAAGCTCGTGCCAGGTCACCTCGGGTTTCACGTGTCTAAACCCCTTTCTCTTTGTAATTCTACGACGTGTGTCCGGCAATGACGGACGCCGATTTGATTTGAACGAATTCTTCAACCTCAGTTATTTTGAGGATGTGTCTTCGGTTGGTCTCTATGTAGCCTCCGTCGTGCGAAAAGAGACGGCTGATGGTCTATTCACTGACAACAACTCACTTCAACCACAGCCCAAATCTCATGGAGACCGGCAGACAAGCTTCACGTATCCTCCGTCCTCGGAAAACCCGGGCGCCCCGACAGGCGCTGACTCCAAGTACCAACCACAAGATGTTACGACCAAGTCCGCAAGGATTTCCAATCGCTTCTCCCTGGAATCAATTCGGATACTGCGACAGTGGCTGGCAGACCATAACTCATATCCATATGCCACCCCCGAGGACATTGAAATGCTCCAGGACGGGACAGGACTGACCAAACTGCAACTGACTAACTGGCTTTCGAATGCTCGGCGACGTTACAAGTTCAAGGCCCAATCTGGGCCATCAGCATCGCGTGCATGGAAATGGTCCGACATCTCTTCATCCGTTTCGGCCATTGACGTTCCTCATACTCGAGCCAGTCCGATTCCGTTCGAGCTGATGAATCCACTCGAACGATGGGAAAGCTCTCCGCCTGAGTACGAAGCCGCCAACGTAGCTGACATTTCGCGAATGGCTGCAGCAATTCCCACGCGCCCAGCTACCCCGTACTATCTCGGTGTCTCTGAAATCTCATCTAGCGATGCATCCTCGCTCAGCAGCGCGGGAGGCTCTGGCTCCAACTACGGGTCCGGGTCTTCATGTCAGTCGCACAGCTTTTTTGACCCTCCCAGGTTCCAGAATAATGTTCGAAGAAGACGGAAGAAGCTTTCTAGGCGACAACCACTGCACAGTAATGACTTGCTTCAGACCTACCACAGGTATCAGTGCACACTCTGCATCGAGACTTTCAAAACCAAGTACGATTGGCATCGCCACGAGAAAACGGTGCATATTTGTCTCGATGAATGGGTCTGCTCGCCATTGGGTCCTACTGAGCTGAATCCCGACCTGGGCGTGCAAGCTTGCGTCTATTGTGGTGCCCCAGAGCCGGATCAGCAACACCTAGAAACGCATCATCATTCTTTGTGTCATGAAAGAGATCCCTCCTTTCGCACCTTTCGTCGCAAAGATCACCTCAGCCAACACTTAAAACTCGTACACGAATCGAACTTTTCGCCCTGGCCAATGGAGCAATGGAAGGCTATCGGTCTACAGATACGGTCCCGATGTGGGTTTTGCAACACCACCCTGGGGTCTTGGACCAGCCGAATCGACCACCTCGCTGATCACTTCAAGGCTGGAAAGACCATGGCAGACTGGAAAGGAGACTGGGGTCTCGACCCCGAGATTGCTGATACCGTGGAGAACGATATGCCTCCTTGTGAGTCCGCTACTGTCCATATTACTTGCACAACCCCTCCAGCTCAACATATTGACCTCCCACCTCAGATCTGATACATTATGAGCGAAGCACTCCACTACCAATCTCGTCCGTACGCGGGTCACCAGATACATCGACCAGTCCGTACGAACTTCTCAAGTTAGAACTTGAATATTTCGTCCAAGGGTGTCTGGCTACACAAGGCTGTCTGCCTTCAGACACGGAGCTCCATCACGAGGCCTGCTCGATAATACTCGGCGCAGACGTGATATCTACTCAACCCGCTTCAGCGACCCCGTCCTGGTTGCGAGACGCCTTCCTGCTCTCCGAGACGGCAAACGAAGCTCGGCTTCTCCCACTTCAGCAGATTGCCAAGTCACGCCTAAGCCGACTGAAGATTAATGGAAGGCGGAGCATATTCGACCAATGCGGACTGGAGTCAGAGCTCCGCCGGCTTGTCCTGACGCAGAACGACCAACGGGCCATCATGTGCGACGACAAACTCCAAGACGAAGCCGCGAGCATCCTCCTACGCGCCGAGACTTGTTCGCCCAAACCCTCCAAATACTGCGCTGACTTCCCAATCCGAGCTGTGCGGACGTCGAAGCTATGGATTGAGCCGTTTCGCAGACGGCTGAGACCGCTTTCCAACTCCAGTGTTGAATACGAGGCTGGTTACACCCCTCTCGATGCAAATGCGTGTATTATGTCGTGCTTGGAGGAATCAAATGTCACCAATTCCCTTCATGTAGAGGCCGCTGGGACGGTGGAGGCCGCCGATTTGGTGCTCAACGAGGAGGGCAAGTCGCAAGCAATCGCAAGAGTCTCGTTACCCGGCTCGAACAGTGTCCACCCGTCCAATTTAGACGAAGAAATCCCCAACCCAAACCGACAGCCCTCCTTCACGGTCACGAGCACAGGCGGGAATACCAATATACGTCAAGATATTCACGGACCATTCCTACTCAACGACCACAACAGCTATACACGTCTCGCCGCCGATCTCTCCAGGTTTGTTGGGGCAACCATGTCACCCAATAATCCAAATAGACACGTTCCTACTGACGAAGAGCTTCGGTATCAGGCAAGGTGGATGTGGTTCAATGAGTAAGTTCCGCTTGTGGAAATCTTCTGTTGCACTTGCCCAATGCAGTACCCACCATGCTCTGCGTAATTCGAAGGTCCGGGCTAACACCTGTCCTACTCATGTAGGGACGACCCCTGGAATCAAACGCCTGCAGATAATGTTGAATGGTTGCTTAGGTTCAAGCAAAGCGTTGGTATCATTGTGGACAACTCACAAGGAACCCTTCCGTGAGAGCTGTATCTACACCAGAAGCTGGAAGGGTCATGCGGGATCTCAGACACTAGTCGCCAAGTACTGGAAGTACAGTCAGAGACCCTGTCGACGTGTCTCAATTGTTCCTATGTGTGTCCAAATTTATGGTGGCAGGGCTTCCTGAAGACAACTTGATGATCGACCAATCCATTACAAGTTTCCTTCATGTCATGATGCCGTCACTGTTTCATCTTTCAGGTTCTTTGTAATTACACAATGCATTCTTGGTCCTTTAGGTCTTCGCTTCTTTCCACTTGCGTCCCATTGCCAATTACCAATATTTTAGCCCATGATAAATGGCAACTAACAATGTTATCGATCATACTGAAGAAGTTAGCGTTCTGTGACTTGTAGGCCCTGATGAAACTGACAATAACACAGTCTTCACATCTTGCGCCATATACATAGACCCAGGCTGGACAGTCGACGCCGGGCTTATATCTGTTGACGCAAGGATAACGATCCATTTCCGAGTTCTCGTTTGTTGCAGGAAGATGAGTATCTCTAGGCGTACAGTCGCTGACCTTGAGGGTGAGGAGATGTGCTTTTTCATCGCAAGTGAGAAATGAAGCATTATTTCTGCCAACGAATAATGATATATACGTTTCCATGATAACGCAAGTGAGAGTCTTCCAGGACGTTTGGGGATACGGCATAGGATGACTCGTTATCTGAAAGCTTTCAGCTCATATCATCATTCCTCTAGTAGCTACTTGTTACTTGATCCTGCCGGCAGTGTGCCGTAGCCATCATGGTTCATGACACTGCTTCCATGCGGCACCCATCAGTCCGCAGGCTATCGAACATACTTAGCCCGAGACTTTGGAGAGAAACATCTTGAGATCATGGTCGCCCTGCAATATCAAGCTGAATAGTGGAGCCCGAGACAAGTAGGACCCGAGACATAATCGTACTCGAGTCAGTCTGTTTGTCTGTAGTGGATGCAGATTTCCAGAGCCAGGCAGCGAGATTTCTGTAGACATAGACATTCCGAGCTGTGCAGTCGTAAAATACGAGCAGCTTTCCGAATGAACGGTGACGACCCGGAAATTCCGCAGGAATCTGAGGCATTACTATTTGCAAATGTTTCGGGTGGCTTGCATTTAGGGTGGCAAACCCTGAGCTCAATCTCCGGCATCGATGTACTCGACCGTTAGGGAACGGGACAAGGCTTCGGCGGAAACGTGCTACCGCATGAAGCTTGAATAATGTCTGGCAGTGTGACTCTGTATGCTGGGGCCTGTCAGATTTTGCAGTGAGATGCGTAGTGGTCTGATATCACAAACTACCTAGCAGGGTCGGTCTTTACCGAGTCCTATCATCGACCTTACATCAGGTCCAGATTCCAATGCAGTGCCAAATTTCCAACACCACACCACACACAAAATCTCCGAGGGTTCTTCCGAAAGAATGGGTCCATTTTGATCCTATTTCTGCACGAGCTTTGCTGTTTGAGACCTACCGGAGTGAATACCGGCTCTGACGCTAAGAACGCATCATATGTCGGAATTTAAGATGCATGGAGATGTCGGAGCCCCCGAGTTCCAGCCCACGACGGCGGTACGGTGTGCATGCGCTACCTCTGCTTCTCAACGTCACCGATGTGTGGCGCTTATAAGAAGACCAATCGCTCGGAAGATAAGCCTGCAGTAGGGTGGCTGCAGAGCAAATCTTGGCTGAGGGTTATTGTTAAGTATCTGCATCCACCTATTATAAGCCAAGACACTGAGACATTGGCTGCTGCGTCCGGCGGTGTGTGCTCTCTTTTTGGTTGGGAAAAAGCAAGCTTAAAAAGTCTCATAATAATGCCTGTCAAAGTCCATGCTGAATACCTCGAGATGGATCATCGGGCGGGCAAGTAGGATAGACCGCCGTCCAGCTTGGGCAAAATACATGATGATACTACGGGGGCTTTTGTCCGGTTATCTTGCAGTGGTGACCTCCTTCTGCGATTCCGGCACACAGTGACAGAAGCTTGCGCTCGGGCAGGATAAGACCCTTGAATAAGGTGTTCGGGGCTTCTGTTCTCGCCGCTTAGTTCGCCGAAATATGCCAGCTGAATCTTGACCTTAAATGCGATTGAAAAATGTTGGGGGCCATTTAAGGACGGAGCACATGGGTTGCTGCAAAGTTTGAGCAAGAAGTGCAACCAACAAAAGGCACGCGGTGACGCTCTTCAGGACCACAGACTAAGACATTGTTGCCTAAGCCTCTGTGACTAGCAGGGCCGTAGGTTTCTGGAAGGCCTGGGTTTGCTCAATTCCCCTGCTTATCAACAACATTCTAAATATTGGTTGACATTGCCACATGCGAAGGCTTGCGTATCGGCTGATCTGACGCCTGATATGCAAGTGCGGCTAATGGGGAGGTCTGGACCTCCATGTTATCCGGAAGAAACGGGCTGAACATGCACCTTCAGGGTTACACGAATGACCTATATCAAGGGTGTCTATTGATGCCACATGCAGGCAGGAACACTTGCATCATGCTCCAGGTATCGATGCCACACCAGGCTACAAGACGTTGATTTCATCAGACGCTTCTGGCTGTGGTGCATCACCGTGGATCTTTTCGGACTCAGCCCCGAGACATCACATCCCGAGACAGCGGATAGCCCTAAGCCTTATTGCTTTGAGTACTGCATTCACTGGCCTTTTGAAGCTGCTGCAAGTCTGCATCCGCTAATGGTGCCTGCGCTCCAAGACTTACCGGGCCTTCCCGAGTGGCTCGGCGCCAACCGACCACTTCTGGGACCGGAGAAGTAGTGACTCAATGAGCGTTTCTTTGGCCCCCTAGTCGGACTTAGAACACGCATTCAAATATGACTCGGTGCCGTTTCCTGTATTATGGAATAGAAGTACACTTGTCTGGAAATGCCGTCGTGTGTGGGGTCATTCTACGACTTGGACTAATTAAACACAACACAGTTGCGTCTTAAAGAGGCAACTCTCACATCTATACCCAGGGGACCAGATAAAAGCGTCGTGCACCCAGCCTTAAGGATTGCATGGTAATGTAAACCTGTCTGGAAGGGTACGGTACATGTTCAAACCACTACTGCTGCGAGATGAAAAGGATAATGTATTTATGCTCTGTTGTGAGCTCCTAGTGATGGCGTATTCTAAGCCGAACTCCCTTGCTGCCAGGTCGTAGGCCTGGTGTGACATAGTCTGCGTGCATGCGGATGTCCTCGATTCCGGTCTCGAATAGCTCCAATGTCGGGCCGTCTTGCGATTCAAGCTTCGGGTCATATATCCTATACTTGCGGAAGATTCCCGCCGTAAATGTCTGCAGCTCTTGATACGCAAGATTCATACCTAGGCACTGACGCCCGCCCTTGCCAAATGTAAGGTGCTGCTTGAAGAGCTTCGGGTCGTCAATGTATCGATCCGGGTTGAAAACGTGGGGTTCGGTAAACCAGGCGGGAGATTTATTCAGGAGTGGTGCCGTCATTCCCACCATTGTGCCAGCTGGGAGCACTATAGTTCGTCCATCGGCATACTCAAACACCAAGTCTTCATCGGGAGCTACACGGTCCTGGCGGTGCGTAGCACTGGGATACACGCGCAGAGCTTCCTCGATTGTAGCGTTCAGGTAAGAAAGGCTGTCGAGCTTGACTGGATCCGGGGGCTGGTTTGCATCCGGCATAACGGATTCCAGCTCTTTTCTGATTCGCAGAAAGATGGACTCGTCACTCAAGATATGGAAGACGAGAGCCGATAGAGTCATGGCGGTGGTGTCGGACCCTGCAATCGCCAGCACCATGGCTTCGTCTACCAGTCGCGGCGTGGACTTTTCCGACTCAGGAATGTCGCTCTCCATAATCTCGTGGAATATTGTCTTCCCCTCATAATCATTCTCTGAGTCTCGGATGGTTTCAATTTTGACCGTAAGATCCTATGGGGCATTAGTGTCCGCTCACGTCGCGCTTTGTTCGTATCAAGAGTTGTGGCACCTACCTCGACAAAGGAGACGAACGCCTGGATATATGGGGCCAGTATCACGAGGATTCTTGGGGACAGACTCTGAAAAGCCATGGCGATGGTGTGAAAATGCACACTGAAATGTGTCATCCTTCCAGGTGTCAAAACCTCGAAGAATGCAGCGTTGCAATCCTCCATGGACAAGCACTTTTCGCCCTCGCCAAGAGCATACGACTGAATGACATCTTTCGTTGCAGCGCGGCTTGCTGGGTTGAAGTTAATGGGTTCGTCCGTCCTAGACCACCCTTCCATCCGCCGCAGTAGATCGCCTAGAGTTTCATTGATGATCGGCGCCAGCCTTCTGACGTTTTCCTTGGAGAAGAACCGGCTCAATACCGCGCGGCGACGGCGATGCAAGTCGTGATCGCGAGTCGGCAGGACAGACAAGGTCTGTCCGAAGAAGCCGAGAACCGTCTCTGCTCTCTCGCGTCGGGCTCTGGAAGACTGAGCAAGATAGAGTTTATCGATAAAGCTGGGATCATTGACGTGCACTACATCAGGCATGGTTCTGACCACCGGTCCATACTGTCGATGCATCTCCTCGACTGTCCAGACATATTGGCCGCCGCGCCAGATATCATGGTAAGCAGCGTACCACGACGTGAGAGCTATCGACGTCAGTGAGTCAATTGGTTACACTTCCACCATGACCTGAGGTCCAGATATGACTTGGGGCTTACCAGCGATCTTGGGACCTGGGACTTTGGCGAGAGGGCTTAAATACAGACGATAGATGGCCACGCAAACCGAGTACAGAACGATCACACCACCGAAGGCGGTGAAAGACGGCATGTCGATATCGCCTGTGCGGTTGCGATTCGGCGACACTCGAAGGCGAATGCGTAGTTTGATGATATTCGATTGTGGCTCCGGAGCACAACTTCAACTTTCTGCGTTAAATCTCCGTCCTGATGCATGTATCCCGGCAAACACGGTACACCATACCTCAGAAGCAGTAATTTTGAAGCTGAGGGAAGCGAATCCCCATTTTCAGGAGGCAGCAGTGAATGAGCTCATCCGGAAATTGGATTAATTAATGGCCGAAGTTCCTATCTGTGCATTTCAACGCTAAAGCTTGAATTGACGAGAAGGATCCCTAGCGCGAACTTCTCAGCATTCCAGAGCTCTCGCGTAACTTCTAGGCAGAAATCGACGCTAAACGAATGAACAGCGACGGAGGGAGGCTAAGCCCTGATTGTATTGCCCCGTAGGTACACGCATCACAGGAAGATTAAACCGACCGATAACTCCAATAGAGCGACTCCAAGATTGAGTGTGATTGTTTTGCACCAATTCCTCTTTTAAGTAGCCGGAAGTTATGACTGAGATTCCGAATCCATTAATGAGCCGCACCCCGGCGCAACTTTCACGTCTACAGAGATATTGGAAGGCAGTACTAGAATGGGGTTTTTGGTGCTGCAGGATAGACGTGTTCAACTCATGTCATGATGATCCACAGACTTGACATTGGTAAGCTCTTTGGAAGCTCGGTATTCAATCCAATAGTATTATGAAGTAGTAGGTTCTTTTCGTGTCTATAGTCACTTCTATCTTACCAAACCAAAAATTGAAAGCACAGAAACATATGTATTCAGGCTGTCGACCCTGTATACCCGTCTGCTATTAACCATCTTGACCATAAGATGACTTAATTAAAATCACTGGTGGCGGACACAGGTAGCGATGGTTGCGTTGCTCCAAAGAGCCGGTACTGAGGATCGCCTCTAACAATGCGATACCAATGCATTAGTATTGTGTATCACTTCAACTGCTTTTGTACTATACCACAGTAGGTAAGGGGTTTCGTCTAATCAGGAACCCTCACAGAACCCAAAATTCTTTGCTAAACTTCCAGACTGAGAGAGGTTAGAGAGCTCAGAGAACTTAAATGTTTGTACGTCATAACATTAGAGGTCGAAGCATGCCCCTAGGAGAAAGTGTGTGTCATGGCATGAGTGGCCATCGTTACCAATTCCCCGGAATCGTCGCGAGAGAACTCTCCGGGAGGATAGTAGTAGAGCATAGTGGGATGGAGCGGATTTTTATGCATTGGCAGGCTTCATTATAAGAGGGTTCAAGTACAAAAGACCTCTCGTGAAGTGATAACAGTGTATGCATGCGTATGATGATATCTCGGGCATCCTGTCACTCAGAAATGTCATCGTCAAAGTCATACGGCAGCCCGTCCACAAGGGTTGCCCGCAGGCGGTAACCTGTTATGCGACAGCATGTGTGAAAATCTAGAAGAAGGCGGAAGTTGATATCTACAAGTCGTACTGAGGTGACAGATTGAATCGAACACTTTGAGCTAGCCACCAAGGATAACACCAAATCATTTGTTCTTCCATGGTGGAGCCTATGGGATGACAGTGCATAGTTAATAAAGCCTTAATCCGGCTGGTTGAGTTTCTCCTCTTTTGCGCAGGCTCATGAATGCGTCGTTCAGCTTTCGACATTTTGCTGACAATGTCATTATTCTTGATTTGACTAGAATCGTATTGTTTCATTTCTAACGGTTATCTCGCTTATTTTCCTCACTTGCCACCCTACGATGTGGCTTCAGGGTAACGGACGGAATGGTGTAGAAACAATCTAGCGACGTCACATCTCAAGGCGTCATACAAATTCGCCCCGGGGCACACCTTCCGGCAGTTCTAGAATCGCGTAAAAAACGACTATGTAGTTGAATCAAGAAAGTCACAATCTCCGCTGCAAGGTCCTGGGTATCCGTGTAAATCCCTCATGGGCAGTGCAAACACGAGACGAGCTATCATCGGGCAGTGATCGTTTCATGACGGACAACTTGGAAGGATGTTGCCGGACGCAACGTGGCTGGATATTTCGAACTGAATCGTGTCTGTTCTTATATCGACCTCTTGTCCAACCGATGGGTCCTGATCTCGGCACTACCATAGTGTCTTGCGAACCATGACTAGCTCCTTGCGGGATGATGCATCTCATTGGCTTACCCCAACCAGCTCTTCCAACGGCTAAGGCTAGCACCGTCCAACTAATCGAGGCTACCGTTGACCCAGCTCGAGAGCTGTAAGCTGGATTGAGGCGAGAAAGTAATTGTCAGAAAAGTGATTGGCTCGCCACCGCAGGACACCGGTCAGCCTTTCTCTCAATCCTCCTCTTCCTCCCACCACCACCAACATTCAATACGAGCTCTCAGTCCGACGAGAACCTTATCAAATGTTTGTCGCGTGCCTCTGCCCAGCCTCGGTCCATTCAATGTGGACTCAGCCATCCCATCACCTGCACGACAAATCACATCGCCAGGCTTGTGCGCCCTCCAACTCACCAATAACCCCGGCCTCAATAGCTCGATGCGTCTTTCACCCGACATGAGCACCGTCCAACAGCTCGCCCAACCCGCTCCCACATCAGACAAACGATTCGTTCACGCCCAAAAAGCTTAACGAGAACAACACCTGCGGTAGCGCCAGGTCCAGAGATCAGCACCACACCGTCCACGGCCACCCCTGTCGCTTCCCCCGCGTCTTGCCCCGTATCGGAAGGCAACCCCGACCCCAGCTGGCCGGGGTAACTGCGGGGGAAAGTGGGCAACGGCCAAGATGGCTGGGCGAGGGACATAATCGTCGGCCAAATTTTGGATGTGTGCGGGTGGTGTGGGTGACATCCCTCCACCCGCGTCGTATTAGTGATGATATTCCCAATATTAGCATGACCTCATGCCGAAGAGCCGTCGGGCAAAACCACATGTGAAAGCGACTTTGGGGGAGGAGAGAGAGATAGCTCCCGAGGAAGCTAGCTGTTGGGCTGCTGCGAGGAGCAGCTGAGAGGCGGGCGATCTTAGGCGACCCCAAGCTCCAGTCATGTCCAAGCAACGACCCAAGCAAACAAAATAACGTGACTACCCTTGACCTCCCCGTTCCCACTCCTACCCTCTTTCTACGTGGGGTTTCTATCCATTCGAAGAGAAAGCTTGTCAACTTTTCACCTCCTGCATGCACCCAGCTCCCCCCGTCTCCTCCCAGAACGAATTGGACGCTGCATCTTCATGTTGACAACGACCCCTTGAAGCGTTTCTCGTTTCACCATCTCCCAATTCAGTCTCTATCACAATCGCTTAACCATCTCTTCTTGGGATAGAAAAGAAGAGAAAAGACTACATCATGAAGAACATTGTTGTACTCGTCGCCGGCGTGGTGTTGCTGGCGAGCGGTGCGGCCGCGGCGGAGAACTGCGCGAGCGTTGTCGTCACCGCGATCCCTTCCTGCGCGCAGAGCTGTTTCCTTGAGGGCGCGTCGTACGTTGGATGCGATAGCCTCGACTTTGGATGCCAATGTGGGAAGGAGGCGGCGCTGTATGCTGCCATTGAGCCTTGTGTCGCGACTGGATGTCCTGCTGCGTCGTTCCAGGCTGTTATCAACGGTGCTTCATCTGGTAAGTCGCGCTCTTTCTTTCTTATCGGAATCAAAACACCTATTTCGTGTCGTGATCCAGTATCAGACTAACCATGATCAATCCCAATTCCTTGCTATGTCAATACTAACGGCCATCTAGTTTGTGGTTGCGCCGGTGCAGGTGCAGGCGGCCATACCGTCTCTGGATCGTTTGTGTCGGCGATGTCCTCCCCCTCTGGCCTTGGATCTACGTTGGCGACCGCGACCGCAAGCGCATCTGGCTCTGGTGGTGCTGGAGGCTCGTCTGCCTCAGCGACGCAAGGTGGTGGGGGCAACCCATGGAACCCGCCTGCCACGGTCAGCCCGATCTCAACCTCGTCCCCTGTCAATGCTGCCGGCCGTCAATCGGACTTCAAGTTCGGCCTGCTGGCCACTGTTTTCGGCGCGACGATATTGACCGGAATCATGTCCTAAATCCAAGTATTGGGCGGAAGCAGTTACAGATTTCGGAAGGGTCTATTATCGGGGGTGGCTCAGGCTTGAGCGCACTACGAGGGTACGACCGTACGACGTTGACGGTTTGGAAATTTTTTCACATTCTACGACATTATTTGCACCACGATTCATGGACGGATATACCCAGAGGCCGGCGACCTACATACTCAGCCCGACTCTTCTTCTACCAACGACTACATCTATCCATCATTAGCGCCGCCATAGCCCCGATTCGATTCGAGAGACACAACATCGCGGTCTCCCGAGACGTTCTGTTCTGTAGGGACGTCATGTCAAATGGTTGTAGCCATCTAATTGGACTTTGGGATGTAGTTCGTTGCGGATGGGGTTAGTTGATTAATCCTAATTATAGAACAAGCACATTTCGAGCCATCGAACATGATTCGGGTTCGCGCATTTGCAGGGCTTGTCATGCATCACGCACATGCGCAGCATCACTCCTTCAATGCTGAGATAGAGAGCTTAATACAACATGTTGTTTTTGCATGCTATGAAATGTACGTGGATGACCCATACCGTACCTGTTGATACTTTCAATGTGAGCTTGAATAGGATGTAAGTTCTAAGGGGGAACCACATCGCAACTACATGACAATAAATATTGATACAAGAAGCAGTCATACGACTGATGAGACGTGACCTGAGGCTACCTGCTCTAAAGGCCTCTCCTTTGTCTGCTTTCTGGCAATATGCTTCCAAGCAACAAAAGTCGAATGTAACGTCCCACACCCACTTTCCGCCCACCCCCCCATTCCGCCCACCCAAAAATACCTCATGGAAAATGCTCACCGCTACTTTCAAACTTGAA
>JABGMY010002780.1:0-31558 GCA_014705525.1 Colletotrichum sp. HC292
AAAAGTAGTTGAAGTTGATGAGTAAAAATGTAGGAACCTGAAATTTTGGGGGCCCGGAAGTGGGGGGGCCCGGAAGTGGGTGACGGACGTTAACCGATGGTTCGGAAGGATCTTGGTCGCGATCTTGAGAAAGGCATCGGGTAGTCGGCGTAGGCGTACTTGTGAAACGTATGTATGATTGACGCATCGGGCATAGGTCCTGGTAATAAACATTGCTAGCGCAAGTTTTTTATGCAGTCATTGGCAAAGGCCCCTTGTGCTCAATGGCCTCATCACCGCAGAAGCTGAACCTTCAACCAGAAGAGACAGGTGGAATGTGGCCGTTTACCCGACAGTATGGTCCGATGCCGACAGCCGCAGAGACAATTCCGACAACCTGGAAGAGACACTCACTAGCGCCTCTTTTATTCTCTTGGCGCCAATATCATTCGTGGCGGCGGGATGCTGCCAGTCGACTTCCGGCGATCCAACAAAGGCGGCAGCATAAAGCAACATCTTTGGCTGGCCGGCGAATTACCCAAAATAGCCGTCTGGGGTGTTCTGGCCGCCACCTCGATCGTAAGACATCAGCCAGCTCTACCCGATTGCCCATTGCGTACTGCATGGCATTTGTCTCACTGAGTGTCCAACGCCCATGGCGCGCAGCGATGGAGTGGCTTTTGGTCCCTTTGTCTTGCTGGACCTTTTCAAGTCGAACAGAGCCGCGAAAAACTCTCGAATGGTCATTTCTGCATCTTTCGTGGATATCGAAACGAAGATGCATTCCCTTGTAGCAGCGGCACTTATTTTCATCCTGGTCCCAGTGTTGATCTGGCACTTCATCGTCTATCCGCTATTTTGGTCTCCTCTGGCGTCCATCCCAGCAGCGCATCCGCTATGTCATATCACATCTCTCTGGATTCATTGGAAACGGCTACGGGGACAAGAGTACGAATGCGTGTCAGAGGCCTTTCTCTCCAAAGGCGCTTATGTGCGTCTTGGTCCTTGTGAGGTTGCCGTCAACGACATCGAAGCCGTGCGCAATGGCTGGGGCGTGGGATCGTCCAGCTTTGACAAGCATCACTCGTATACTTACTTCGGAACCCATGGGTTAGTGAGACCTTCTCATCTGCTGGTACATCCGACTGACCCTCATCATCTCAGCATCACCAACACCTTCACAACGCTTGGGAGCAGCGAGCATCGCGGGCGTCGCCTTCGTCTCCGGATTGCGCACTCCCGCCAGTTTCTCATGAAATCGCCTGATGTTCAATCTATTCTCGCCTCTCTCGTGCAACAAAAGCTGTACCCTCTGCTGGCTGAAGTCGCCTCATCCAAAGATGGAACTGCTTCCATAATGCCCTTGGCTCAGTCCTTCGCGCTCGACTATGTGTCGGCGTTTGCATTCGGACTGTCTCTTGGCCACAACTTCCTCAAAGACCGTCTCGCCTACGACCAATGGTTTGCTTTGAACAATGACTACTATCCGGCAGGTCTCCTCGGCTATCTCCTCAAGGAGCATCCGCGGCTCGTCGAATTTGTTCGTTGGCTAGGTGTGCCGATCCTTTCTAAGACCTATGTCAACGCTCGTCGGGAGCTGGAGACCTGGGCGCTAAAGAGAGTTGATGCCGCCGAAGACCTGCTACAGTCCCGTATGCAAGGGTCAGAGCCTGCACCGGGTGACTTGCCCGTGTTATACGATGCTATCAGGACAGCTATGGCACAGCAGAGCGGTGTCAAGGATGGTGATTTTGTACCATCGGCGACTCAGAGGCTTGAACTCGCTAGCGAGTGTCTAGATCACATTAGTAAGTTTACCTAGCTCTTTCCATGAACAGCGCACTGACAGGCGATAGCCTCATCGGGGGAAACATTCGGTACCACTTTTACCTACATGCTTTGGGAGCTTTCCCGACACCCGGATATCCAGGCTGCACTTCATCTCGAGCTCTCGTCTCTCAAGCAGCCTCTCAGCGAAAGCCGCTTGCCTGATTCGCGGGATCTTGAGCAGCTCGAGTTGCTCAATGGCATCATCAAGGAAAGTCTGCGTCTGCGGAACACGGCGCCCGTTCTGGACCCGCGCGTAAGTCCTGCGCACGGCACAAGCAAATTCGGCCGCATCGATGAGCTCCCTAGCCACACGCGAGTCGGCACCTACGGCAGACACCTAAACCGCAACCCAGATGTGTACCTGGATCCTGAAGTTTGGAACCCGTACCGCTGGGTATCCAGGGAACCTAAGGACATCGCCGCGATGAACAGATGGTTCTACGCTTTTGGTTCAGGACAGCGAGGCTGCATTGGGCAACCCATTGCCATGGAATGTAAGTACCAGCCCCCACTCAGTCTATGATTATGTCACTGACAAACTCGTAGTACTACGCATGGGGATGGCAGCTATCTATACCAGCTTCAAGACAAGTGTGGCGGACGAGACGGAGTATCCAGGGGCCGAATGCATGAGCGCCGCATGCACAGAGACGTTGTTGCTCCGCTTTGAGAGAGTACCTTCAGGTCCAGAGCCGTGATTGCTCAGGCTTTCAGCTCTCGTGGGCGGGCAACCATGAGGAGGGTTCTTTTCTGTCATAATTTTACGTAACTAAAATAATGCAAATAAGTAAAATCAAATAATTCAAAAACACCTGCACACTGCATATGACCTAACACAACTTATTGCCATTGGTATGCCCCGACATTTCTGGACTTGAAAACATGTTCGCTGTGACAGCAAGCACGCTCACAGAATCGGGCTGTAAACATACGAGGTCACAACTGGGGTTATTTATGTTAAACTTCGCTAGCCAACCTCCGAGCACAGCCATCAACTCCTGGCCCACGTTCGAGCCCTGTTCTGTTGTGCGAGAACAAACGCCCAGGCCGCTATGAGGTTCGTCTGTTTACCGAGTCAGTCGTATTCGGAAGGATTGAAAGGGGGTTTGCGAGTCCCGTCAACTGAATCAACTGGCGCTCAATTTGTTTGGGTGAGCCTTTCTCGACACGAGTAGGCATCCCGGCACAGTGGAGCCCAAAGGGTCCAATGAATGCAACTTTAGGTGGACTTTCTCCTCTTGAAATACGGCGAAGCCGAGTTGTGAAAGACTCTGGTTCATGGACAGTGCGCGAATAGTGGGCTGTTGAGAATGATCATGTCACCCACTGAACTATCTTATAAACAAAGCCAGTGCGCCATCTCTGGTCCAAAGCTGTCTTCGCCTCTCCGGGTTTCTTGGAACATCGCACCTGTGCACCTTCATTCGTTACATTCTTCGTTCGTTTCCTGGGTTGTAAATTTTGTCGCCCGGGTCGATCTCACGCTCATTCAGACCAGGTTCAGACAATTCTTACTCACAGTGATCTTTCAGTTTACTCGAAAAGCGAATCTCGAAAGTCAACGTACCTGAGTCGGTCATCATCATGCGCTTCTCCGTCGCCACTTTGGCGGCCTTCGCCCTTGTGGACCATGCCACAGCCGATTTGCACTCTCTTGCGGTAGCAGCAGGAAAAAAATATTTTGGGACAGCCACGGACAACAATGAACTTGCAGACTCAGCATACACTGCCATCACCAAGGTCGTGGGGAACTTCGGCCAGATCACTCCTGGGAACGGGCAGAAGTGGGACTCCACCGAGCCTACGCAGGGCAAGTTCCAGTACGCGTATGCCGACGTGGTGCCCAACTTCGCGAAAGCAAACGGACAGATCCTCCGGTGTCACACGCTGCTGTACCGGTCTCAGATCCCTTCCTGGTTGACCGGCGGATCTTGGACCAAGGATTCGTTGACGGCTGTTATCAAGACCCATATCGAAAACCTGGTTGGCCACTACAAGGGTCAGTGTTACTCATGGGACGTAGTCAACGAAGCCATCGACGACTCAGGCAACTACCGCGACACGGTGTTTTACACCGTTCTTGGTCTCGATTATCTGACGCTCGCTTTCAACACGGCACACGCTAGCGACCCTGCAGCCAAACTGTACTACAACGACTACAACATCGAGAACCCCAACGCGAAGCAGAACAAGACGGTTGAACTTGTCAAATACGTCCAGGACGCCGGTGCCCCTATCCACGGCGTTGGTCTGCAGGGGCACTTCCTCGTTGGCAGCATGCCCAGCCAGGAGGACCTCGAGTCCGCCGCCAACTCTTTCACCGCGCTAGGGGTTGATGTTGCCTACACTGAGTTGGACGTCAAGTTCAACAGCTTGCCCTATACCGGTGCTGGTCTCCAGGCTCAAGCCGAAGCCTATGTTTCCGTGATCAACGCTTGTCTCAATGTCGAGCACTGCGTGGGCTGGACCGTCTGGGACTGGACGGATAAGTACAGCTGGGTGCCAAACACGTTCCCCGGCCAGGGCGGCGCATGCCTGTTTGACAACAACCTCAAGCCCAAGCCGGCTTATACTGCCGTTCGTTCTGCTCTCGCTGCTGCTGCCAAGAAGGCGTAGTGTCCAAGGCGTCAACTGCCGTTGCTATCAACGGCACTTCTGCTATCCAGGCCAAATTCCTCGCCAACTTGAGCGCCATCACGTCCGCTACGCTCAACACTTTCTGTTCTTCCCCAAGCGTGAGGATCTTCCGATGCATTTCGACCATGAACGTCAGGGCTTTTAAGCGGTTCAAGTATATTGTATAATTCTAGTCATGAGCCACAAAACAGATACAGCCTTGCGCATTTTGCTCTAGATGCTGTGGATTCTATTGCGTTTTCTAGAAGTAATACAGCATTTCGACCATCGTCAACCTTCAAGCTCCGCGCCACTGTTACAACTACGTCCATTCGCCTCTTCGACAATGCTATGAGAGCTCGCGTCTTTGAAGGATGACTTGCTAAATCAAACACAATCCAATGAATTTAACTGCTCGACAGTACATGTAGAACTTTAGCTAAGCTATGCGGGTCCTAGATCTTGTGTTGAAAAGCCAACGTAGCTTGTCTGGGTATATCTATTGCACTTGACTGAGGATGCCAAGCACGTCGGCCATGAACTTCAAGTGGGTGATCTTGCCATCCTGCCATCGTGCAATTGTGTAGAACCAAGAGTCAAAGCCATGATTGCTTGCAGCGATTGGAGTCGGGGAGATGTACTCCGGGACGGCCAAAGCATTCGTGAGGTTGCCGCTGAGCCGAGCAACTGACGCAGTCCAACCGCCAGACCCGAAAATAACCTGAGGAGACAAGTGGACGTTCGAGAACGACTTCTGCAGCTGGCTGATGAGTGCGAAGAACTGGTCGCCGTTGAGTCCGTTGGGAGTGTCCTCGCGCGAGGTGAAGACCGTGACATTCGGGGAAAGCATCAGGCTCTCAGAATTGAATTGACCGTCGTTCAAGGCCGTCTCGAACTTCTGATGAGACGCCTTGTTCGCTTCCGATGTGTTGGCGGATGGGTTGACAGCAAGGGGTATGGTATAAGGGCTCAAGGTGAGCGACTGAGTTCCGTCTGTGGTGACTGGGGACGGGAAGAAGCCCATCTGACGTTCCATGGTGACAAGGTCCATCCAGAGGTGCTCTATCACAATTCTGCCTTCTTGCCAATACGCCGCGGTCATGAACTCGTAGTTGACATGGCGGCCGGTCGGGCCCCGCCATCCATCTGGAGCTTGAATCGGGCCAGTGTTGGTCCCAGTGACATCGGTCATGGAGATGGTCCAGTTACCTTCTCCAAAAGCCACTTTGTAAGGATGGTTGGTGACAGCAACATTGGGGAAGCTTGCGTATGTGTTCTGTAGGTCCTGAACATGCTGCACCATATTGAACTCCCTTCCTCCTGGCATGTAGTCGATTGTGTCCTCCCGGTGGTTGAATCTGGAGAAGTCCAGCGAGTTGTAGGCGTCGTCGGTGACTTGCATCTGTCGCACATTGGCTGACGCGTCCCAAGGACCAGCGGAAGCGTTTGGGTAGGGACAGGTGCCGATAAGCTCACAAGTCACAGGGCCTGAAGTGGCGTTAGTCAAATAGAACTCCCATGACCTCTGTGTTCCGAGGCCGAGAGAGTATACTCATACCTGGAGTAACGCATCCGATGTAGTCCGTCTCTGCGCGCTTTCTCAAAGAGCTGCTGCGTCCAACAGATCTCATACGTAGGTGACTGCCACCCACGCAGGCGTAAGCGACGTCGGTAAAATACACAATCACAGCCGAAAGGCTAAGAACAGAAGTATGGGTTTGCATGTTGAAGATTCGCGTTAGTCGTGGATTCAATTGAGTGCTTTTGGCTTTGGGGTCGGAGAGGTGAAGAGACTCTGATGATGATGATTGTGTTATCGAGTCTGGGAAGCTGGGTACTGATCATTTTATACCAGCTGAATATTCAGCTACAGTTTCAAATGCCTTCAGTAACATATTCTCATGAACATATCCGCTACAAGGTGTTGCCGCGCGGGTCGGGCGCGCTAGAATGAACTAAAACCCATCAAGCTACACGTTTTTCTGCGCCTACAACCGTGACGTTCACTACGAGTGTGAATTCGAGGCGCTAGCCCAAGCTGGTACCAAAGAATTAACACCGTTCGCTAGCAGTCGCATTCTGTTCAAGACTAGCTGCCAATCTTAAGCAGTCAGACATCCTGTTACCATGGTCTAAGCCCTCATCAGGACTATATGTGACAAAGCACGCTTACGACACGCCACGTCTGGGTCTGAGAACACCCTTCGGCCGGAACCAAATCTCATCCGGCATTACTAAAAAACATCATCAACTTCAGATATTCACAGAGTTGTGGAGTTGCTCACGATCTCGGCGCTTTCGTCAAGGGCGGAGTAGCGAAGTCGTCAATCTCAGAAGCGAACCCCATCTACGCAACAGGGGCGGTGCAGTCAGCTCGCGAACTGGTCAACCGGTGGGATACCAACTTAGGTCCCGTTCAGAAACAAGGTAAGCTTTTTGCCTCAGCAAAATTTGCCAGCTGGTTATTTAAAGACGATCGCATGTCGCCGGCCATGAGGCGTTGTAGTGCTCCCCATTGCATGTTGACCTCAGAGAAAGGCCAAGAGGGGAACTTCCACATTATTACGAGCAGCCCGTATTTTGAGACTAGCTATCGAACTCAAATGATATGAGCCAAGCTTTACTTCAACTTTCAAGTTTCCATTTGATGTTCTTCGCCTGATATGCTCGGCTACAAGCTCCAGCTTGGGCAGAATTCTGAAAGCTTCCCGCCGTCCGTGAACATTGGCGCCCTGGTATGCCACACAGTTCATCCCATCATTTGCTGGGCATCAATGTTTGCCACGCCTTTTTTACTGTTGAAATGAGGATGGTCTGATGAGGCGTCCACTTCTTGGGACTCGCCACGACACGCATTCTTTGTGGCCCATCTCTATTGCATGACTTGCCGCATCTCCGATAGCAGTTGAGCTCTCAGACCATTTTACAAGTAAAGACCAGCAACAGCAGTCTGCGCCGGGATCCCATCATCACACAACAAGATGCATGTGAATCGCACCGCTTTCCGCGGCTTCCACGTGGGCGACTGAAAACTCAGTCAACATCGGATTACGTGGATTAACGGCAGAGATGGGTGAATGCATGCAACAACGCTATGTCGTATGTTGCCGGTGCTCGCTACTGAAAACTCTAGGCGCGCACAGGTATGAAGGGTAGCATGAGAGGCATTTCTCTACGCCGACTGAATCATGTTAGACTCGGTCTCAACAGCCAGACCCCAGATAGTTTGGACGCATGAAACGTCGCCTAAGTAACATTTCCGGATGAAATCCACGTATCTTCAATGCCCATACTGGCCAGGTGAAAATTCTGCTGTTATGTCCTTTCTCCCCTTGCCGTGAGACTTACTCCAGGTCAACGAAGAATAACAGCAATACAAGCAAAACAAGTCGTACTGAATCAAGATGGGAAGTTACGAGCATACAACGCCCATGAAAAAGCAGCAGGTGTCGGGTTCTTTCAGCTACTACGACTGCTCGGGGATTCCCGCTCTCGACGACCTCACGATCATCGAGGGCACTTCCCCTGATAATAAAACGTACAAAGTTCCGGTAACCGACCTACGATCTCTGCCGTCACCGCTTTCAAGCTATACGCACGAGAAGAATGGCTTCCAAATCGTACGCCAGCCTCTTCCGATATCTCCTTCGTCGGCCTCGGTACACAACCACAAGTACATGACAAACAAATACTATCCCGCCATGACCGACCTATTGAGAAAGACTCTGGGAGCAAGATGCGTGGTGGTGCGAAAGCATTCAATCCGAGATATGCCGACTTGGTCCGAAATTGGTATGAACCCAGAGATTGGGTTCAGCATCGAGTCTTTGGCCCCATTCAATATCGCGCACGCAGATCATACACCGGCCGGCGCTCGTGCACACTTTCGAGCCATCAAGGAGTCAAGCTGGTTCTCAGAAAACGGAACAGCGGATGAAGAGTGTACATCACCGAAAGAACGTACCGAGTTCTTCCGCCTGCGACGCGAGATCATCGAAGCGGAGGATCGCGCTATTGCGGAGGCTGGACTAGACCCAGAAGTGCGAGGAGAGGCTACTCTGCCAAAGGGCGGCCATTGGGACTGGGACGGCAGCAATTACGAAGGCCCACGCTATGCCTTCTTCAGCGTCTGGCGTCCGTTCGAAACTGTCCACCGTGATCCGTTGGCGGTTATGGATATGAGTCTGCCGGTGTCGAAAGATGTCGAGTTTGCTCCACTAACACGAACGTATCGCAAGCGCCCCGGGTGCGTCCCGTTTTACTATAGTCAAAATGCTATGGTGAGGCCATTGGATGGGGGAAGGAGAGATTCTGGATTCCAAGACGGCGAAAGCGACGAGGCCCGGGAACATGCGTGGTGTTATCTCAGCGGGCAATCTCCAGAGGAGGTCTATCTGATCAAATTCTACGACAGCGAGGCTTTGGTTCGCAAAGGAAAGGGCGACAATGAGATTGAGCTGCTGTGCCCGCATAGCGCTTTCTACATATCAGGGACAGAAAAGGAGCCGGTTCGGCGAAGCTGCGAGCTAAGGGTTTGGTGCATCTGGTGAAGCATTGAAGACACAAGTCGACGATCAACGGGGCAAAAGGCGCCAATTTTATGAACTATGAATAGACGAACGAGAATGGATTACAAATTATACGTGTGCCCGACGTCCTTTAGATCCAAGACTTCGCCTGCCCTCCAGCTGACATTACTGCCGGCGTCGCTTCCTTCCTTCCATTTCCAGCGAGGGATGCTCTGCTCTCCCTTTTCAATCAGCGTCTTGATCCAAACTCCAACCACAGGCAACATCTTGAATCCATGCCCAGAGTCTCCAGTGGCAAGAAACAGGCCCTTCTTCCCAGGTACTGCATCAATGACATAATCAGAGTCCGCAGTGTCGGCACACCAGCAGATGTGCTTGTTGATAAAAGGCCTGTCTGCCAAACTTGGGAGAGTTTCTCGAAGAAGCTGGCGGATCTTTTGTTCGTCTGACTCGCTCACGAAGTTGTTGTCGACAGGAGGCACGGAAAGACCAGTCGTAGGAGAGTAGTTGGTATATCCACCGCCACTCGGCGAGAACTTCAGAATACCCGTACCTGGCTCCGGCTCGAAGTAAAATCCAAGGTCGCGCGCGTACGTGACCGGAATGCCTTTCAACTTCTCGGCCTCCTCCGGCTGAAGCTGAATATGAAGTACACTCCAAGCCTTGGCGGTGACTTGTCGGCCGACAGATGGAAGGACATTTCCCAGCGACGCACCGACCGTAATGATGGTCTTTTCTGCGGTGAACTGCTTTCCCGATGCCGTCCGAGCACCAACGCAGCGATCGCCATCATATTGGAAGGCAACAACCTCATCGCCAGTATGGATCTCCACTCCTTGACCCTTTACATAGTCGTACGTCGATTTCAGCGCATTTGCAGCATGTGCATACCCAGCAAAGCGATTGAAATAGCCCTTCCATCCCTCCATCGGGCCATCCAAGGCGGGGGCAGCTTTGGAGATGTCTTCGCGGCTTTCGATGGCATCAATCTTGTCGACCCATGCTGGGTGCGTCTTGATGCTCTTTAGGGACTTTGCCAAGGTCTTCTTGGTTTTTTCGGGTGCCGCTGCCGAGTTCGCTAGGAGATATCCGGTCTGGTGGTAATGCGGGGAAAATGTCGGGTTGTCTGTCCACTCTTCCATGGCCTGGAGGGCTAGGTCGGTGTAGAACGGGTCTTCATATTCTGCACGAATGATCTTATTGACATCGTTTCCTGCGGAAAGCTCGGATGGCACTGTTGTGCCCTTTTCAAGTATCGTGATGGACTTGTAGCCGGCGCGAGTGAGATGATAGGCTGCCGACAGCCCAAACGTGCCGGCGCCGATGATCAATACTGACGGCTTTTGACTTGACATCTTTGAGAATATTCGGAAATCGAGACCGATCGTAGAATAGGAGGACTGGCTAGACTTGGCAGTGTTCATTGAGGGATTGCCTATTTTGAGTTGCGACAACGTCCCAACTCCGAGGGCAACACCTCCGACGTCGGATACCTCCCGATTGCGGCTTGCGCCGGAGTCATGCGATACCCAACCGGGACTCTTCCAATTGAAG
Source organism: Colletotrichum sp. HC292 (assembly GCA_014705525.1). Lineage (NCBI taxonomy): Eukaryota > Fungi > Ascomycota > Sordariomycetes > Glomerellales > Glomerellaceae > Colletotrichum > Colletotrichum sp. HC292. Next base: position 10,509 of record JABGMY010002780.1, read on the forward strand.
CGCGGAGAAGTGGAAACCACGACTCAATAGTACTGATGTAACTGTCTGCAATTTGGACCCTATGTTGGAATCGGCCCAGTCGCACCGACGCCGACGCCGATGTCCTCCAATCGGTGTCTATCTCCACTATGGGCAGCATCCGTATCTGCGGGGTAGCGACTAGCCAACTGGGATGATGCCGTCGATTCGACTTGCCATGCCTTATTCCCGTTATCATCTCATCCTATCTGTTGCTTGGACACAACAAACGATTCTGGACGGCGTCACCCAGAATCGTATGAACATTTGGTGATCTTTGCATGCGGTGGAGTTGCGTCTCATTACCAAAAACATCGACACTTGTTCACAAGAAAAGTTACCATGTCAGCTTCAGCACAACACATGGCTCGAAAGCGCCGGAACGGGGAACTTCGCGTGAGAAGTGGATGCTGGAAGTGCCGAGGTGGGTTCATGTCACACTGCCAGGTTCCAAAGACCATCCAGCATGAACTAACTGTTACACAAATCCAGAGCGACGCGTCAAATGTCCTGGTATGAAAATCGGCGAGGCTTTATGCTGCTGATGAGGCTAACTGGAATCCACAGAGCAGCGGCCCATCTGCAGCCACTGCCAGAGACTAGGTTTCAGTTGTCATTATGAAATACGGCTTTCCTGGCAACGGCAACCGAATCATGGGAACCGCCTGAAGAGTCGCTTGCGATCTTGTTTCTACAACAGCTTGATTGAAGAGTGGATGTTTCTTAACACAACTTGGCAAGACTTTGAAGAGGTTTCAGCGATTCTTATCGAGCCATGGGTGGACGATTCAGATAACCACTCCGGATCACCTGACGCAAGCTGCAGCTTGCTCTCATTGAACACAAGCTCATCGGACCTAACGATTCCTAGAAGTCTTTCTCCACTAAAATTTTCAGCGGGAGAAGCTTCCCTGTGGAAGTACTTCAATGATTTCATTGCTCCACGCTGTGTCCTGAAAGATGGCATCAATCCCTACCGTCAGATCATTCTCCGGATAGCCGCAGCATCGCCAGGAGGCCCCGTATACCGGAGCATCCTCGCTGTTTCAGCACATCAAATGCAGGTTCTAAAACATTCGGAGCAGCTGAGGAGTATCTGGACCTACCGAGACCATGCATTGTTTTCTCTGAGAAAGACGATATCTGAATACTGTTCATCGACTATCGGCGGGTCCTTGAGGAAAGAGTTAGCCCAGCAAATCATGGCGTCAACACTGATGATGTGTTTCTTCGAAGTACGATCTTCAATACCGCGTTCACACTATCTCTGTAAATAATATACTAACTCTTCGTCACAGATCCTGCACGACTGCTCTCGCTCATGGGAAGTTCATGCAACATTTGCCAGATCCTTCTTGTTGTCGGAAATCTGCCATGAACTCAAAGACGATGATTTTTCCTCCAGCCTGTATGCGTTCGCCTCCACGTATTTTGTCTACCACGATGCTCTGGCCTTCACAGCTGGCCCAGACGCGGCGGTCGTGCCACAGACGGCAAGTCGGCTGTCAAATTTCATTGACGGGTACGACTCGTCCATTTTCATGACTTTGACTGGTTGCTCAAAACGTCTCATCGACCTCCTCTCTCAAATCACGAGCCTCGCCAACAGTTTATCAATACAAACTTCTAGCCATACTGGCCAAGGTCCCTCTCAAGAAGATGCTTCCATCCATAACGGCAAGCGAAATTCAATCGAGCGGGAGCTGCATCAAATGCAGAATCTTTCAACCCAAAGCGCTCAAACAACGTCTTTCTCAGATGAACCCCACGAGTCGGAGTGGATTTCTGAGCTGAAGCGTCTCACGAGCCTGATGTATCTGTATGCCCGCATCGACGGATGTGGTCCTTCGCACCCGCACATGTTTAGACTCACGACTCAAATTCTTGAGATCATCCCAAAGATCTCTCTTCGCACCAACACACTTCTTTGGCCTCTATTCACTGTCGCGACGCTTGGTATTCGCTCTGATTCAGATGAAGACCGACGAATGATTCTGGAGAAAATCCACTTATTGCAGCAAACAAGACAGTTAGGCAACGTGAAAAAGGCCAGGCGTATTATAGAAGATGTTTGCAAAGCACGAGACCTGGAGACGAGCAATGCGGAGCAAGGCTGGTCGATACTTGCAGGTCGGTATGACACCATTAGTCTAGCATAAAGCGTCATACTGCGTGTCTCAGTGTATCGTGTTAGCCTGCGAAAGCGACTTTTCATCAACTTGCGCTCTTCTTCGACTCTTATTTCACCCCTTCCTTACGTTCCTGGTTCGTCACCCACCCGTACTCTGCTATGGAGAGCGCCGTGCTAAGTGGTGTATCTGAAGTCCTTCTGCTTCTTGTCCGTGATGTCTACGAACCCGTCGACCGTTCCCTCGTGAACAGCTTCCGGCTTGCCATACTTCTTATCACGTCTCTTGTTCTCCAAGAGCGCCACCAGCCAGTAAGTCAACATCAACACCATGCTCACAACGTAGCTCGTAAGCATCGCGATGACTGCCCCGTTGTATTTCGGTGCTTGGGTTGAGATGAATGTCTGGGGTCCAATCAAGTTGCCAGCAGCATAACCAACTTGAACTAAGCTGAAGCAGACAGCCTTTTTCGTCTGTCCTGCGGTGTTGGCTTGCGGGAGAGAGATGCCTACCACGTACGGGGCTGCGATTATGGTTAGACATTAAAAACAAATTCATGAGTCGGCTACACTTACGCCAGTAGAAGTACATGAAATAGAGTCCGACCATCTGTGCTGCAATATTCGTTCTTGGAAGCCCATGAACAATTGCCGTCCCAAGGATGGGAAGCAAAAGAGCGATGCAGGCAACGAGCGTTCTCCGGTTATGCCATCTAGCTGCCAGATAGCTAAACGCCCAGGCGCTAGATGTTGCCAAAACGCCGAACGGCATGGTCAGGAGGCTAGCTTCCAAGGAAGTGAAACCCAGGTTGTTGATAATGATGCTGCCAAAGTTGACGAGGCCGCCATTCGGAATGTTGATGAAAATATTGAATACGAAAATAATCCAAATCTTGATGTCCATCAAAGCTTCCCAGACTTGATCCCATTTCCAGACCTTGTTCGCAATACCAGTGCGATTAGCAGCGAGGCGCTTGGTCGCATAGTACTTTTGTTCATCGGTCAAGAAATGGGCATTCATGGGGCTGTCGGGGAGGGTGAACCAGATGAATATCGAGTAGAGAACGTTGATGGTTCCGGTCAAGAGGTACAAATATTGCCATTTGAGAAGAGGGGCTGAGTCCGGGATCTTGCCAACTAGCCAAGCGAAGAAGCCATTGAAGACCGAGGAGAAGTACGCGAAGATGACTGCGAACAATAAGTCAGCAAGTGTTTTTGGCTATAGAAGCGACATTGTGCTCACTGGCGTTTCTTGGGGGCTGTTCCTTCTTCGTGTAAAAGCTTGAGACGAGAATCGTCAATGATGGGGAAATGGCAGCCTCGATGAAGCCCATGAAGAATCGAAGAGCCATGAAGCCGGACCAACTCCGACACGGTGCATGTAGAAGCGTCAAAACCGACCAGAGTAAGGATGCGGCGCATAGAAACTTTGCGGGTGGGAATCGGAGGACAAGATAAGACGCGATGACATATCCGATCAGTTGCTGGGTGTTTGGCGTCAGCAATTGCGTACATGGATTCAACAACGACCACTGTTTAACTTACCCCCAATGGTAGAACACTTCCAAGCCAACTGTATTGTTGTCCAACAAACCCGTTATCTGTTTGGAAGCCATAGAGAGACGCCGTTCCCATCTGGACTTTGTCGACTGCACCAAGGGTGGCGGTGAACAGTAACTGTAGAGGTTCAGCTTTAGCTTCATAACACAAGACGGATGAGCAAAGAATTTCTCACAAGCGGAATCATCCAAGCGTCGATCTTCTTCACAATCTTCTTCTCCATTTCCGGGGTCATTGGCGGATAGTCGTTTGCGTTAGCCAAGAACTCGGCGGCCTCGTCAAGAATTCCATCTTGCGGTGCTTTGGTTATTTCAGACTGTCCTTGAACGTTCGAGGAGCTCGGATGGATGGCGTTGATTTCCGGTTGCTCTGCCGGACTGTCTTTCTTCTCGGCCATGATGCCGTTTTGGCACATACGTTTGTATCACTGGGGTGTTGCTTCAACAATTGGTCTTGTCTAAAAACAATTCAAAAACACATGTGCTGCGCCCAGGATGCCAACGAGGGGGAAATCATTTGTATTTAGCTAGACGTCAGTCCTTGTTGGCCTGGCGAGGCCGCTGTTGGAACTGGCCATCTTCATATCGCTAGCCATATCTCCGACCGGGTAAGGGTCAGCGTCGCCGACTAGCATGGGGTTGGTTCGGGGGTTTATCGTCGACCGCATCAGCCCCGGGTTCTTATCACCCGCGTTGCAACTTCCCCATGCATGGATCCACTTGGCGGCGTGCTGCTGTGAGACAAAAGCTGTGATAGGACTCTTATCATTGGAAGGTCTAAACGACGAGGTTGGAGAACAGGGTTTTGGTCATATCTCCCGCTTTTGCTTCCCCTTACCCCGCTATCGACGAAGCTGCACAGGCTGCAGATCACCTATCATAGTGCATAGCTGACTGATAGGTGCATGGCTTCTTGGCAGGTCGAATCGACGGGCGTTTGTTGTGTCCAATATCATCGTGCATCTTGGGATAATGGTTGCCGGAGCACTCGCCGATCGAATTTGCGATATCGGCATCTCGCTCTCTCTCCCGGATTGGCGATGATGCATCCGAAAGGAGCGCATCATATAATATGATGAGTTTCTTGTGAAATCTTCCGTACCGTAACATCAATCTCTTGTTCATTTGTTATTATCACTCATTAGACGTAAAGATGGCTGTTGGGACAAATATTCCCCCAATTGAGCCAAAGAGCATCAACTTCGCGATCGGTAAGTCAGCCATTGTTCTTCGCCGCTAAAGCTTCAAGCTAAATATTACACGGATAGATCGCGGTGGCACTTTTACAGATGTTTGGGCCTCCGTTCCAGGACAGCCCGATGTGGTGCTGAAGCTATTGTCTGTTGACCCCGGCAACTACGATGACGCGCCAGCCGAAGGCATCAGGCGGGTTTTAGAGATGGTGTCTGGCACAACCATCCCTCGTCGGTCCCCAATTCCTAAAGATCTAATCCACTCAATACGCATGGGAACTACCGTCGCAACAAATGGTAAGCAGACGACGGTTTTCAAGACGCTATTTCAACTACCTAACCAGTGACCAGCACTCCTCGAGCGGAAAGGAACTCGACATGCCTTCGTAGTCACCCAAGGATTCCGCGACCTCCTCGACATCGGCTACCAATCTAGACCCAAACTTTTTGATCTTGGCATCCGCAAGCCAGAGCTTCTTTATGACGAAGTTGTGGAGATTTCAGAACGCCTCACTGTAGAGGCGTACGATGAGGATGTCTACAAGACCGCTCGTACTCAGCCCAAGGAGTCGCCTGGCTTGTTTGTCAAGGGCATCACGGGAGACATTCTCAGAGTCATCCGCCCCTTGGATGAAAGGGAAGTTCGTCAGAAGCTCTCGGACATCAGGTCCAAGGGCATCGAGACTCTGGCTATCTGTCTTGCGCACTCCTACATGTACCCTGACCACGAAAACCAGGTTGCTGATATTGCCCGCGATCTTGGCTTTCAGCATGTTTCAACATCATCAAGCGTGGGCGCCAACATGATCAAGATGATTTCAAGAGGAAGTTCAGCGTCGGCTGATGCCTACCTCACTCCCGAGATCATCCGCTACGTAAATGGATTTGCGAAACAATTCCAGGACGGTAACCTTGACGAAATCTCGTGTGAGTTCATGCAGAGCGACGGTGGGCTGGTCAGCCACAAGGCGTTCAGTGGGTTGCGCGGCATTCTCAGTGGCCCTGCTGGTAAGTATCACGCTCTTACAATCGCTCAGCTCTCTGAAGAAAGCCGCTGATTTGTGTTCAGGAGGAGTGGTTGGTCATGCACGCACGTCGTACGACGGCAAGTCTCCTATTGTTGGGTTTGACATGGGTGGAACTTCTACCGACGTGAGTCGTTATGGAGGATCCCTGGAACATGTCTTCGAATCCACCACTGCCGGCGTTTCCATTCAGAGTCCTCAACTGGACATCAACACTGTCGCTGCGGGCGGTGGCAGCATGTTATTCTGGCGTGACGGGCTTTTCAAGGTCGGGCCTGAGGTATGTACTCTCACTTCAACTGTGGTGATAAGCGATGCCAACTGATTTGCTGCAGAGTGCCGGAGCCCACCCAGGCCCAGCTTCATACAGAAAAGGCGGTCCTCTTACTGTGACTGACGCCAACCTTTTGTAAGTCACTGCTCAAAGACGATGTGCGATCTTGCGCTAATAACGTGCAGTCTCGGTCGATTGATCCCAAGCTATTTCCCTGCCATATTCGGCCCCGATGAGAACTTGCCATTGGATTCTGAGATTGTCGCCACGAAATTTGGAGAGCTCACCAAGACAATCAACGCTGATACGGGACGCTCGATGACGCCTTATGAAGTCGCAGTCGGCTTCATTGACGTTGCCAACGAGTCTATGAGTCGGCCCATCCGAGCCCTTACAGAGGCCCGCGGGTTTGTCACTGCCGACCACAACCTTGCAACGCTTGGTGGTGCAGGTGGACAACACGCATGTGAAATCGCGGAGAAGCTGGGAATCGGCCGCATCGTCGTCCACAAGTACTCGAGCATCCTGTCAGCATACGGAATGGCTCTGGCGGAGGTGGTCCAAGAGGCTCAGGAGCCAAGCTCCGAGATGCTGTCTGATGAGTCGCTCCCCAGACTCAATGAGAGGATCGACTACCTCAAGAAGAAGGCAACAGACGGACTACTCTCTCAGGGTATCAAGGATGCCTCTATTCAACACGAGCCTTACCTCAACCTCAGATACAACGGGACCGATACCAACTTCATGATTCTTCAACCTGAGGATGGCGATTGGCTCTCAGCTCTGGAGAGAGAGCATCTGCGAGAACTGTCTTTCACCTTCCCCAGATCAAGGAAGGTCCATGTCGACGACATCCGCGTACGCGGAGTTGGTAAGGCTGAAGAGTCTAGCACAGACAATGATCGACTAGTAGAGGAATTGAAGTCGTTATCATTCAGCGCCGTCACCAAGGGCGAAGACACCACTGTAAGCATCCTGCCTTGGTATGCATTTGAAGTTTTGACTAACTCAGATACAGACCAACGCATACTTCACTGAGGGCGGCCTCCAAGCCACCAAGGTTTTCCGTCTCAACACGCTGCAGCCTGGAGCAATCGTCGCTGGCCCAGCGATCATCATCGATAGCACGCAGACCATTGTCGTCGTGCCTGGCTCTCGAGCCAAGATCCTGACTTCTCACGTCGTCATCGATGTCGTCGACAAAGTGAACAAGAGCAAGCTAGCCGATGATGGAGAGCTTGTTGTTGACCCCGTGAAGCTCAGCATTTTCGGTCACCGTTTTATGAGTATCGCAGAGCAGATGGGCCGAACTCTCCAGAAGACGAGTCTTTCGCTCAACATCAAAGAGCGTCTCGACTTTTCTTGCGCCATCTTCAGCCCCGACGGAGATTTGGTCGCCAATGCGCCGCATGTTCCCGTTCATTTGGGAAGCATGAGCTACGCTGTCAAGTACCAGCATGAGCTGCACCACGGAAAGCTGCGCCCAGGCGATGTCTTGGTTTCTAATCACCCTGAGGCAGGCGGTACTCATCTCCCTGGTTAGTCACCCGAAAGCCACACCCTTTGAGCCGGTTTGCTGACTTTGGCAGATATCACGGTCATTACGCCCGTCTTCGATGAAGATGGAAAGACGATCTGCTTCTACACAGCTTCGAGAGGCCATCACTTGGACATTGGCGGATCCAAGGGCAACTCCATGCCACCGTAAGGATTCTTCTCAGTCATGTCATCACGTTTCCATACTGACAGAAAGCAGTGATTCAACCGAGCTGTGGCAGGAGGGTGCTGCAATCAAGTCCTTCTTCCTTATCCGAGATGGCACCTTTGATGAGGAAGGCATCATCGCAATCCTCCTCGCCCCAGGAAACCATCCCGGTTGCAGCGGTTCACGACGTCTCCCCGACAACCTTTCCGACCTCAAGGCTCAGGTTGCCGCCAACACCAAAGGCAGCAGTCTCATCAGAGCCCTCATGGAAGAGTTCGGAAAGCCTATTGTGCACTTCTACATGACGAAGATCCAAGAGAATGCCGAAGTATCCGTCAGGAAGTACCTCCTTTCTGCATACAAAAGATTCGGGTCCAAGCCCCTGAAGGCCGTGGATTATCTCGACAACGGCTCGCGCATGCAAGTTTCCATAACCATCGACGAGTCCGGATTCGGCACATTCGATTTCACGGGAACTTCGTGTGAGATGTTGTCCAACATGAACGCGCCACCAGCTATTACCTATTCGGCTCTCATTTACACCCTGCGTCTCCTAATTGGATCCGACATCCCTCTTAACCAGGGCTGTCTCACTCCGACAAAGGTCATCATCCCCAAGAACACCTTCTTGAACCCTGGTCCGACATCAGCGGTCTGCTGCGGCAACACCCTTACTTCCCAACGCCTGGTCGACCTCCTGCTCAAGGCGTTCCGAGCAGCCTCCGGATCGCAAGGTTGCATGAACTGCTTCGGCTTCTTTGGCAACTCCCTCGACCCCACAGCTTCGCCGGACTCCACGACCAACAACAGCGAGGGCTTTGGCTTCGGCTACGGAGAGACCATTTGTGGTGGCGAAGGAGCCGGTCCGACGTGGAATGGTGCCTCGGCCGTTCAAATCCATATGACGAACACCCGTACGACGGATATCGAGATCATTGAGAAGAGATACCCGGTGTTGATCCGCGAGTTCTCGATCAGACAGGGCAGCGGCGGACGAGGCAAGTTCACGGGTGGTTGCGGAATTGTGCGTGACTTTGAATGCCGCGCACCATTGACGTATGGCATCATCTCGGAGCGTCGGGTCCACCAGCCCTACGGCATGATAGGTGGTGAGAATGGCGAATCGGGGGCGAATTATTGGGTTCAGAAGATGGAAGATGGTGGTGAAAGGTGGATCAACATCGGGCCTAGGGGCCAAGTCGATATGAAGACTGGAGATCGATGTGTCATTCATACCCCAGGAGGTGGTGGCTGGGGTATTCCGGAAGAGGAAGAGGACTGCAAGAGTCAGATTAACGGGTCCAATGGTGTTGATGGTCCTTGGGAGGCGAAAGTTGAGTACCCAAGAGCGACCGGCAGTCTTCACACTTTTGCCGCAGCTCAAGAAGCTTCATCGTGAAGATTGCTTAGGCACATACAATCCCAACAATAGATCGAGACCTTCACAAGATGAGAATGTTATTGACTCTCTGAATGACTTCAGTCCAAGTCTTAGACTCTCCCAATGAGTTCCAAATAGCACGTTCAAGAAGAGATTCTCCTGCTCACTTTGATGTGTTCTTCACCTTTGCCCTGCTCATCCCTCTCGCCATCAACCTCGACCTTGTCTAGAGTGGCGACGCTATCCCCAGCCTCTTTGATGGCCCTCCAATTGAGACCAAAGTCGAGAATGTCGGGGTATCGCTTGACATACCAGTACATTCCCATCATCGCCGCGATACTACCCACACTGAAGGCTGCTGCTAGTGGAAACCCAATCGGATATCGCGGAGAGTCCGCGGTCCGCCATGCTCGCAGCGGAATCTTGGCATGGCCGACGTACACCAATGTCACGGCGACACCAACAATCACAGACCGCGCCTCCGGCTCTTTGCGCAGGATGATAGCCAGCCACGCGAGCAAGGCATATCCCCACGCCGCCGTCGCAAACGTCAGGAAATAGAACGTCATGATCGTGCCGCGGCCGCCCGGCCACGCAGCCAATACCGAAGCCGCAACGAGCTGCAGGAGTGCGGCCCCGACGCCAACTTGCCAACGCCAGTTCTTCCAGTCGCTCAGCGCGTTGAGTGAGATGTTCGACACGATGGAGATGGCGTAGCCGCCCAGGGGTATCAGGTCGACCGTGTACACTGAGTACAGCGCGTTACCCTCTCCGTCTTTGAGACCCTTCAGATACAGAAGGAAGTAAGAGTTCGCGCGCTGCGACCACGCAAACTGAAGATATGCGGCGAGGAATACGTACGCAACTGGCGAGGTAAGGAGCTTTTTGACCTTGTTCCAGAGAGCTTTGCCTTTGATGATCTCCTGCGTCGTCGTGCCTGACTTGGCCATCCGAGAGGCGGCCAGCGCGCGCTCTTCTTTGGTAAGCCACAGAGCTCTGGTGGTCGTCGGCGCATCAGGGATGACGAGGAATCCGTACAGGCCCCACACGATCGTCATGATACCCGACACGACGAATAGCCACTGCCATCCTTCGAGACCGTGTACTCCGTTGAGGTTCTTGTACAGTGCGGCCTGAAGGATGCCCAGGAACATGCTCCCAGCGACGCTGCTCACGCCGAAGATGGCGAGACGCTTGCCAAGTTCTGAGGGAGTGTACCAGTTGAAGATTAGGTTGACGATTCCCGGCCAAGACGTAGCTTCAAACACGCCCAAGGCAAATCGCAGGCCAAAGACCGTTTTGCGTTGCGTGCGGCAAAGGTCGCAAGCGTAATGGCACCCCAAACTACCTCGCAGAAGGGTAGCCAGAGCGATGGACGCACGCGGGTTTGGATGAGCTGGGACGGGACGATGAAGAGGGCGTAGCCGATGGAAAAGTAAGTCGTGAACTCAGCCAGTTCATTGCCGTAGAGCGAGAGGGACTCCTGCATGCCGGAGACGTAGGCTGCTGTTGTGGCGGATTGGTCCATGTCTTTCATGAGACCGGCGACGAAGGCCCATGATAACAGGAGAATGTCCAGTTTGAGGACTAGGACGTGCTCGGGGTTTTCGAAGTGGGGATGCACTCTCGACAACCACGATGTTGACGAAAGGGTTGGTTTTGACGTCGAAGGCGTAGCTTCTGTATCAGAAGGCAGGGTTTCCGTTGTTGTTGCCATGATGATGGCTGTCGTTCTGTTCGCCGACTGAAGTTGAGAAGAACCAGTTTCTATGACGGATTGAAGCCTGTCTTTATGAGGACTAAAGCAAGATGGCATATGCTAGAGACGATATTCTCAGGCTGCCTCGTCACCTTCAGCGAAGCCGCACCTAGCGGGTCAAGTCCGATGTGAAGTCGGACCGTCCCGACCTTGGACGCGTTCAAATTTTGCAGAACGCGGATTACAACATCGCCAAAGCCAATGGTGGAATTGAGGCCATCTGTGTTAACGGCCTCGCCCGGGCTGAATTTCTTCCTCGGACTCAAAAAGGGGGGTTCGGCCGGCAGAATTTCACCGGCCGGGGAGGGCGACTAGCGCTTCATGGATGTTCCTAGCTGCAGCGGATGATGTCGCCATCAGGACGGGTGATGCCGTCAACGTCGGGGACCCGCCGAGTGTGCTACTTAACAGAATTTCCGGTCAGAATCGGTTCCTCTGGCATCCAAGGGGGAAAGATTGATCGGGTTTGCCCCGATAAAGGATGCTGAGAACATTGACTCTGTCACAGTCTAGTGATGACAGCCCAAGATGGCAATACATATACTGCAAGAGAGCGCCGGGCAATGACGTGCTAGCATCGCCAGCGGACAGCAACATCCCGAGCAATTGAACCTTCCAGGCCGAGTCAGTTCACCATGGCCTCCCAGCCGCTCTACCCAGCTTACCTGCCCACTCGGCCCGACGGTTTTCAGCCGACCATCGACGTCCCCTACTTTGAGGCAGACGAGCCCGGCGTGAGAGCGAAGAAGTCCAACAAGCTCTCCGTCCTCAAGACCCAGGATGCGAAGGTGGAGAATATTACCCCACGGGTTGGGTCGGAGATCCGCGGGGTCCAGTTGAGCCAGCTGTCCGGCGCCGGTCTTGATGAGGTCGCGTTGCTGGCAGCCGAGAGGGGTGTGCTCGTGTTTTTGAGTCGAGGCGACCGTGGAACTCACGTCCCTTATTAAGATTGCTTTATCACTAATGAGAAGATATCATAGAGAGATCAAGACTTTGCCGACGCGGGTTTCGAGAGACAGAAGGAGATTGTTCGACACTATGGACCACTTCATCAAGTGAGTGCTCAAGTAATGCGAGATAGGTCACAAGTTGACCGTGACTTAGCACCCGACGATGGGATATCCAGAAGGTACCGGCCCCGAATTCCATGTCGTCTACGCAGACGAAAAAGCGTTAGTCCATCCCCTCATTAGATCCCAGCTCAGGACGTTGTTTACTTACATACAACAGAGGCAACCTGCGAAACCTCCTCGGGCCACGCACGACTTATGATCTCTGGCACGTTGACCAGACATTCACCCCAAATGTCCCATCAACCACGTTCTTCTGGGTCTTGGAGTCTCCAGCTTCGGGCGGCGGCGACACGGCCTTCACCTCCTTGACCGCCGCCTACTCCGCTCTCTCCTCCGCATTCCGGCGGACCCTCCACCCCCTCCGACTCTTCCACACCTCCGCGTCCGTCGGCGAAGTAGCCCGCGTCGGCACGGAGCGGGCCCTCAAGGAAGCAGTCTCTACTACTCATCCCCTCGTCATCAAGCACCCGGTGACCGGTAAGCCCAGCCTATTCGTCAATCCGACCATCGCACGCAAGGTGGAAGGTTTCCTGCCCGAGGAATCGGATGCACTGCTAGGATTTCTGCATAATCACATTCGCAGCTTGGATTTGAGTTGCAGAGTGCGATGGGAGAAGGGAACGGTTGTGGTGTGGGATCAACGGAGTGTGGCGCATACCGCCGTGCCGGATTTCCAGGACGGGGAGAGGCGGCACATGGTCCGCATCATTCCGTACGGGACGAGACCGGAACCGGCTTTTCCTGAAGAGCATGGACCGGCCCGGGAAGACGATGGCAAGGCGGGAGGCTTGTGATTGGGGCCGGCGTTGAGTTTGATGATGTGCTATTGATTGCAACGTTCAACGGCCCGGTCCAGCAATTGACATTTCCAGCCATACCAAACTTTACTGTATGGACAAATGCCCTGTGCACCAAAGTATACGCATGTCCCTGGAAGCTCAATTACACCGCCAAATCTGTGAAGCAAGCCTCGCAGACTCGTCATTGGATCATCCGTGTTGCTGTGGTCTGATTTCAACCTCTTCAGCCAGCAAACCCGCCCCCTTATCGGAAAAAGCAAACCTAATTAACGCGACAATGACGCGAAGCATTGAGCTACAAGTCACGTCATCCCTGAATCGCGACACGCCTAAGGGGTAAATGGAGACAAGCAGTGGATACGGAATGGGTCCCGATTGCGAATGGTCGCACGGGCAACCCAAGATAAGGGAAAGCTTCCTGTAACAGATAATTGAATAGAATTTTCCTCCCCTGACGCGGTTGAAGCTCTCTTCCTTCACGATCATCAATCTCCTCCACATTCCACAGTTCCCCAACTTTCTCCCCACGATCTTCCCGTACACTAAAACCACCAACAACCGTCACAATGTCTACCGCTTTCGTCCAGCGCCCTGCTCCTGAGTTCAAGGCCACCACCCTCTTCCCCGGTGGTGAGTTCAAGGACGTCTCTCTGTCCGACTACCTCGGCCAGTGGTAAGTAGCTCTCCGTCTACCTTGGGAGACACTATGTCTCCTAGGGAGCGAACGACCTCCGTGCCACAAAGACAGATAACTAACACGCACCGTCACAGGGTCGTCCTCCTCTTCTACCCCCTCGACTTCACCTTCGTCTGCCCGACCGAGATCATCCAGTACAACGACGCGCTCCCCCGCTTCCAGGCCATCAACACCACCGTCCTCGGCGTCTCGACCGACTCGCACTTCTCCCACCTCGCCTGGACCGAGCGCCCCCGCAAGCAGGGCGGCCTCGGCGACGACCTCCAGCTGCCCCTGGTCGCCGACAAGTCCCACAAGATCTCGCGCAGCTACGGCGTGCTGATCGAGGACGAGGGCGTCGCCCTGCGCGGCCTCTTCATCATCGACCCCAAGGGCGTCCTCCGCCAGATCACCGTCAACGACCTGCCCGTCGGCCGCAACGTCGAGGAGACCATCCGCCTCGTCGAGGCCTTCCAGTTCACCGACGAGCACGGCGAGGTCTGCCCCGCCGGCTGGCAGAACGGCAGCAAGGGCATGAAGGCCGACCCCAAGGGCAGCCTGGAGTACTTTGCTGCGCAGAACGGTGAGAACGGCCACGCCAACGGCAACGGCACCAAGAGACTTCGCGTTGATTAAGCTGGGAGAAGAGCGTGTTAGATTTGTATTATGAGTGTATAGAATTAGAAGTATAAAAGTAGAACTAGAGAGGCGGCTTTAGATGCCAGGTAGAGTGCCTGACAAATGCTCAGACGTATAGACCTAGATCAATGCAAAGACAGGTGCGTTTGCACACTTTCCCATGCAGGCATTGGTCATAACCAGAGGGAGTCTCTACTCCCACCACTTGACATCCGTTTCCCTCAGAGTGTTGCTTCCGCAGTGAATCTCCCCAAGCCCAATATGATGCGACAGAAAGGCATCCACAAATCCAACATCCATACCAGTCGCGCCATACACCGCCTTCACTCTCTCTTCAAACAGATCCTTCCCGTCAATCACAGGGCCCCACGGTTTCGGGCTCAAGTAATGCCCTCCCAAAACAATCCCGTTGATCGCAGCAGGGCTAAAGCTCGCCACCAGAAATTCGTCCGCCATCACCGTGTCCGTGTGCGAAGGCAGTCCGTCGTCGGAGCGGCTAAACCCCTGGCTCATGTTGAGATCCTTGAAGAGCACCGGGACCCGGACAACATGCTCTCTCGCAATCGGGATCTCGGAAAGGAGCGTCTCGAGGTTCGCGTCGATATGCTTCTGGGCGTAAGCATTCACCTGGTGGAGCGTCTCGTTGGCGAGGATCTGGTCGATGGTGGTCCCCAACTCCTCTGCTAAAGTCGAGAACGCGTTGTCAAGGCTGCCGTTGAAGGACACAGCACGGACACTGCCGTGGCCTGCGGTGGACGCGTTGCGCAGGATCTCAAGAGCAGAGACAGTATCCGCGATACCGATAGTGAACCCGAGACCCGATTTGTTAGACGGCAGGAACTGCACGAACTCGTCGACGTGCCCGATCAGCAGCCACCCGGTCTCAAGCATCAGCGGCTTCTGCAGCCCCTGCCCGTCGAGGAACTTCGTCATCGACTTCCGCGGGCATCTTCTCAAAGTGCTTGCCCTGAATAATGCGTCCGACGGGGTACCTGATGCCGCTTTTGGATGCATACGGCGGGATGGTCTCGAGGTTACCAAAAGAGTTAACCTCAAGATGTCCAAACCCCCGATGGCCCCCCTCAGGCTGGAATCCGCCCACGCCCTTGTCTCTCAACTGCTCAAACACCTGACGGCCGCCAGTCCGCGTCGACTGCGCGGACCTCAGAACGATGCGGATCGATATGGGGCCGTTCGGGCCCGGCATGCTGGCGTACGCCGGCTCGATGAAGTCCTGTGCCCAGATGTCGCTGCTCTGGTTGAAGAGGTAGAGCGGCGTCTCAAGACCGGCGGCTGCGCGGCCCGCGTCTAGCGGCGGATGAGCTCGAGCTGGACGGGGTCGGAGTCGTTGGCGGCGGTGCTGATGAGGGTGTCCAGAACGCCTTGTCGGCATCATCGGCCTCGTTGATGGCGCCGTCGCGGTTGGTGTCTGCCCGGATGACGGGCCGTTGGGCGGTGGCGGCTCCGAGATGGAGGGCGGCTAGGGCAATTGTCGCCAAGTTTGTCGGAAGAAGCATCTCGGTGATTGGGGATATTGAAGACCAGTGTGGAAATGTGAGCTTGAGGGAGAGTGCCTGGGCTTCTCTCAGTATTGCCGAGGAAGTTGACTATCTTTTATAGTAATTTCTTTGCTCACCCCGAATACCATCAGCACCGTCATGAAAAGCCATAAAGACCTTCCTGACTTGGTCATAAATTCTTCGGTGCCCGCGGGCGATAGATCTAGGTGGACTTCATGTACTCCGCAATCATCATCGCCGCCCTTGATTCGACGTTGTTTCCTTGATGCGGTCGCCATGATTGGCGATCCTATCTCGTATGGTGCCCTCCCCACTACAATAATGATAATATTTCCGTTATCAAATAAACGTAGAAAAGAAATGGGAAACCGCGCATTCATGCTGGAGAAAATCCGCAGTCATTGAGGCTATCTCGACTCGTAGATCGTAGTGCACTAAGCCAGATCGGGAAGATTTCGTGGCCAAGAAATTTGGTTGGGGTTCCCCGCTTGAATTGCTGCCCAGATCCTGGGAATCAAGCGGCCCTTAACGTGATAGCCAGTTTTTTAAGCATGATCAGTGGACGACGTGGTTTAAGCTAGAAGGGGCTGTTGAACGCATTCGGTTATCATCCATGTTCTATTCGACTCGGCAATTGAAGCCCCGTGAGGTTAGTTGAGGATAACCCGTGGCTGAGGTCATTTGCACAGGATTGAAAAAACTTAGGAGTCTCTGTGAGTGTCTGCAATTTGGTTAACTAAAGCTCTATGCTATGAAGTCTGCTATCAGCCCAACCATTCGCCGAATCCCATTAGAGCTTTGACATAGGTATCGGCTGGGTTATAATTGTACATTTAGTAAACCAACGCAATGCGAAAATCGAGACTACAGAAATATCATGCCTTGAAGCTTTCAACCGTTTCCCGCTGGTTGACGTTGACTGGTCGCATCCTCCGATTCCACCAAATCTTTCCAGTGACATCGTAAACTCGCACCAGGTCGCAGCTAGAATGTCCGCAGATGCGAACCACAGCATTAACCTGACCGCAAGAGCGATCGAGGAGCAAGGCAGGTTACCAAGTAGGGCGAATCTCATCGTTCCTCCTCGTCGAGCTGGCAACCCGAGAGAAACATTGCAGGCCAGACGACTGGGAACTCGGGAACGATGAGGGAGAAAAGGAACCCCACAGGAACGAATTTTGTCCACACAAGCCCCTTGGAACGGAAGATCCTGATGCTTATGTAGACCACTGTAGATATTGGGAAAGCCGGGGCAGAAGTTCGTCGACCACGGTCTTAAAAATTGAAATATGTCTGAGTCCAGGGACATGGAAGCACAGCGGGGTGCTGACCCTTCAATCGACAGTGTAGTAGAGCTCTCATGGCTTTTTTTGGTGGTCGCTCAGATTAGAGAAAGTACGCTAAGTAGCTGATGGTATTCATCCTAATGAGAAAGCAAATAACAAGAGATGGCTGCCATGAAATTATGAACCGACTGACAAAAGCATCCTTCAATTGTAATAAAAGAGAAATATTACTAAAGGTAAGTGGCAGTAGCTTATAGTTATTCTAAGGAAGGGGCCTAAGGCACGCGTTTCAGGGTCGCAGGTGGTTAAACATAACTTGGGTTTTGTTACCCAGTTTTTTAGTGTTCTAGAAAGAGATGTTCTTTACTAATAAGCTTCAAGGTATTGACAGATATTCTTTCCAATCGATTATGGGACTTCCGCGAAGTGCCCAGCCTCGTCGGTGTCCATATTCGGCGACGCACCGCTTCGGGAATCGGAATCTCCCATTCAGGCCAAAATCCCTCATCAATTCGCTCAGCGTGCCAATCAAAATCAGGCACTTCGAACATCAGACTATTATTATCACGCGCTTACTGGGCTGGACTGGTAAGAGAGGGGCAGCAAGGGTTTTTGTGCAGTCAGGCTGAAAGTAGAATACTTCAAAAACAGGTCAAAAGTACGAAGTAATTAAATCACGCCTGAGTTCCCAGTACGTGGCCTACACACGACTCCTGATCATTTCCATCACACCACAGTCAGCATTATGATTTGTCGCCATTGCAGGAAGGCAATCAAGACATGTGTCATGCGGAAACCTCCCCGGATACGACGCCCGCCCCCCTTCTATGTTCCGTTGCATCCATCTCCTCAAACATTCCTGGCATCGTATGAAAACGGTTGCTACATGTGCCATAGTCTGATGATGGCTTTACTCCGAATTTTTGAGGAGAAATGGTCTAGGTCCTACGTTATCTCAAATGTGTTCCTACGCATTTTTGTCGTGATCGAGGTATCCACCAAAGTCGATGAGGGGGAGCTACCACCCGGCCGACAGTGAGTACGCTTCATTCCGTGAACAAAGGCAAACATCTTCCCTGACCAACTCATGCACAGCCCTAAAAAGGCGTTGTTTCTCGTCGAGTTCCTTCGCGACCCTGATCGAATCTGCGTGCTTATCAAAGACGAGGAGGTCGGAATGAACCAGATGCGAGTGGCCGAGACATTCCATCTCCACGAGACAGCGGGAACCGAGTCACTGGCGCAGTACCTGTTCAACCCTCCCTGGACCAACGATACCACTGCCGCAGCACCCGGACTTTGGCGATGGTGGTTGGCGAGCTGTATCAAACACCATGATGGTTGCAAACGCCCCAGCGAGGACGATTCGCACTTCGCGCCTCGAAGGCTCATCAAGGCTTCGCCGGGAGACGAAGGCCGATCGGCAATATCATGGCGGCTGGTAGAGACCGGACCAGACTTCCCAGAGCCATACTTGACCTTGAGCCACCGCTGGGGAGGCCACGTCCCGCATAAGCTGATGGCGGACAACTACCAGAACATGTTGGAGGAGGAACAAGATCCCCAGCTTCTCTCCAAGACATTTCAAGATTCCCTGCAGATCACCCTTGATCTGGGATATCAGTACATTTGGATCGACTCGCTGTGCATAATTCAGGACAGCAAGGAGGACTGGGCAGAGCAGTCGGTCCTGATGCACAAAGTTTACACCCACTCACGGTGCAACATCGCCGCAACGGCGGCCCAGAACGGTGACCAGGGCTGCTTCCGGGATAGATTGTGGACATCGTTGGAAGACACTAGCATTAATATATGTCGACCCGGCATGCCCAATGTGACGTGGGATGTGGTGAAGATCGATTTCACCGAAAAGGTTGACACGGCCCCTCTGAATACGCGCGGCTGGGTGGTACAAGAACGCCTACTTTCACCCCGGCAACTGATGTTCACTCGGGACCGGGTCTTCTGGGAATGCCCTTGCTTTCGGGCTTGCGAGCGCTTTCCCCTGGGAGCCCCAATCTCCTCGTGGGAACTCTAATCGAGGCCCTGGCTAAGTGGGAGAAGTCCCGAGGTCTGGGTTCCCATCTGGACCTATGCTGTCGAGAAATACACGTCCTGCGAGCTGACCTATCAGTCCGACAAGGCCATCGCCTTCGCCGGTATCGTCAGCGCCTTTCGACGTTGGACCGGCAAGCCCTACCTAGCTGGAATGTGGAGACAGGAACTCATATTCCAGCTGTGCTGGACGGTTCGGGACGGTATTAGAAGCGACGAGTACCAGGCCCCCTCCTGGTCCTGGATGAGCGTCCAGGGCGTCATCGACTTCGCCGCGCCGTTCGGGAAGGAGTATCCAAACCCCTCTGTTGTCGATCTCGCCGCCGTCGTCGACGTCCGCGTCGAGTCGCACGATCCCGACCGGCTCCTCAAATTCTCCGCCGGCTCGCTGACGATTCGCGGCCTCGTGCTGAGGTTCCGACTGGGGATGAGTCTGACGGACTCGGAGAGTCCCTTCACGGTCGACAGCTTCGAGAAGAACGAGGCTCGATTGGCACACGCTCCGTTCCTCTACAGGGGCCCGACGGGATCCCCCAGCCCCGTGGCATTTGAGCTCGATACTAGATTGGGGTTGGTCTGGGACGATAAGGGTCCTCCACCCCTCACTGACAAGGGAAATTATGGCTTGGTGGTGCTTCAAGCGCTCCATCCCACAGAAAAGAACCGCATGGGCGCTCAAATACAATACAGGGGCATCGTTGTTCTTGACACGGCCGCATCCGCGTCTACCGTGTTCAAAAGAGTGGGAAGTTTCAACGTATATTCCGGCGACAAATTTGTGAGGCTTCTGTCGGCGGGGACGGGGGTGGAGGAAAATTCGATCCACGGTTTTCTTGGCCGGGAAGAAAAGTTGAATTTGTATCACCGCGGGGTGGCGTCACTGATCAAGGAGGTCACTATCATCTAGGCGAACGGGTAGAATCAAATCCAGTCCTTGGGTAAAGTATGCTAAGGTAGGCAGTCCCATTCCTTTTTCCTTCTAAATTCTTCTACAGTTTTATAGCAGGCTTCTACTTATAAGTATAACTTATTAACTACGGTATAACTCTAACAGAGATGTTTGCTACTAGTGGCTTGCCAAATTCAATTAATAGGCATTATAGTTCATCTTATACAATGTTGTAATACTTCTAACACGTTGGTGCCCGCGTTAAATGCTAGCACAGTCTTGATGACTGGCTCATGAAACCAAGAGGAAAAGCAGTCAGAGCTCAAGTCAATTTTCCGGCGAAACAATGTCGACTGTGTTTGTTATATAGTCCGTAGCTGCGTCGAGGAAAAGGTGGTCTAATGAGTGTGAGGGCAACCTTGTGTTCTAAGGCTGATTGTTGGCTGATTAAATTGATGTCTGAACTTACCTGTTCATCATTGAGCGCTTCCGAACTTGTAATACCATTTTGAACTTGCTGAGGCGTGCGGTCTGCTTCTGTCAACGTCATGAAGAGGTACCCGACAACGGCACAGGCACTGGATGAATGTAAGCCATATAGGACTCTGAAACACGGCTCCTCCATGCGGTTTTCCTGGTCCTCAAGCATTTTTCTGCACTGTTTAATTAGTACGCCATGTCCCTTTGCCAAGTAGGAGTCAATATTCATCACGCAGAACGTCATGATGCGTGTTGCGGACTGCACATCCTCGCAGTGCTTGCTGAAGCAGCCTCGCCAGAGGTTCCCGGACACATGTAACTTGCGCATCATCTTCCAAACAAAGTTTTGCATCTTTAAGCTTTTATGGTGGCAAGCATATTAACAAGCGTGAGACAGAGGGTTATCATGAAAATATTAATAGCAAAGACTCTTGCTATCCAGGCGGATACTTCTAGCTAATCGGGCGGGTAAATAGTTACGTATTAGGTATGTTAGGTCTAATAACGTGGTTCATCAGTCAGCCGCGCATATCAGTCAGCCGCGCACTTTTTCCCACGTACACAACAACATCTAGTATTTCTCAAACACA
>JABGMY010002789.1:0-13729 GCA_014705525.1 Colletotrichum sp. HC292
GGAATTGTTTAATTGACAGTTGGGAATAGCTTCAATTGTTTGGTATATTTGTTAGTAGGTTTGATAGATTGGCTTTGGCGGCAGCGCTGGTCTACCTTTTGAGGCTCTTGCTCAAGTACCATGAAATCATTGCTTCCAAGCTCTTGATGCTGGCCTTACGATTCCAACGTAAGCCTGACTGCACGCCATGAGGCATTCAAGAGCCAGCTTGAAGTTAGTCACATGCTGTCCAATTCCTGGCAGGTATCACGGTATTGGCTTGTCTAGACAGAACTATGAGGTTAAAGAGATTGAGGCCAATTCTTCACAGCATTGCATCAACCTCGGCTGTTACTTAAGAGAGCCTACACGATACATTCCAGAACAATCCTGGATGAACTATCGTGGCTCTTCGGGATCTGATACAGCAGCCACACACGACCCCTTTGTGATGGCGCAGAGACACATCTACCTCAATGCCGGTCCTTTTGTATTCTGCTGCCTACCTGTGTCTCAAGAATCCTGAGGTAAGCCCCTGTCACGTTGCTCAACAGGAGTCCAACACTGCATTTTGGCGTCTAGCGCCGCCAACGACGGCGCATTGGCACCACCGCGGCGGCTCATTTGACGCAAACGTTCTTTTGACGGCATGCATATGCCCGCCCGAAGCGTGCCGACCTCCCTTGCTGGGAGAGACATGCAGGGGACTTTTATCTTCAATTGTCTGGTCAAGCCACAGCCAACATAACGAACCCATCCTCCACACCCCTTCAAGTAAATGATTCAGTAAGCCTGCCCTTCACTGACCGAGAATGTCTACCGAGGCGTTGTTTCACGTTCGGGGGATCATTGCACCTCGGAAACTGAGCTGCTGTGGTTGTTGTGGCAAATGCATATCGACGTTGACCGGTCAGCTTACTGGGTGAGGCTTCTCGTTGGACATGACCCCGAAAGTCCGCCTTGCAGCAGCCCAGCCCTCCTCCGTCGGCGTAGGGAGGAATTGTGGAGAACACTCTTTCTAGGTGCTTGTAAAACACGCATTATTCGTTTTGGGCAGATCTACGTGCTTGACCTGGGCTTCGTAGCAGTTTTAGGGCGCCCGGGTAGTCCCCAATTAGAGTTCATAGACAGAGGCAAGGAAGACATGGACTAAGCCTACTGATCTTCGCGCGTGCCTGGGCCGTGATCCACAGATTCGGCCCCCAGGACCCAACGGTCTGGGGATTGGTGCTGGAACAATGAGTAAGACGCTTCTTCAGCCTCCTTGTCAAGCGAGCTGCTGACGGGGCGGACGAATGAGAACGCTGGATCGTGTCTTGGCCACCACACATGAACGTACAATTTCCTATTTGGGTAGTTGGTCTTTTCCCCAAACCTCGGTTGCAAACTTACGCCAGTATAAACGTACCATTACCCTTTTCGGAAGTCGAGGCTCAACTAACCAAGCAGATGGGTCGCATCGTATTATCTCTTCTCTCAAGGTGATTCCAGAAGCCCGGTTAGAGGCCCCAAAGACGCGTGTCAGCCTCGCAAGTATGGGGGATGCCGATTTACAGTCCCTTTTACGGGTTCCAGGGAGTCCATTTCAGTTGGTCTTTTCGCTATCCACGGCTATGATTGGACAATTGGATCGACAAGGGAAGTCCGCCCGGGCTACACTAACATCAAATTCATAGCGATTCACTGGTGCCTAAGATACGTCGACGAGCATGCTCTCATGTTGTTGAAACCACCACGGGACGCTGGCTAACATCCCACGCTTCCCACGAGCCACATCAGGCGGTGCCAATGTCGTTCCCCCCCCCCTGCTGCCATGCCATCCTTACGGCCGCACTTAACATACCGACACGCCATAGTCGCATCTACAGTGTGCCGGTGACACTATTGTACTGGTGAGCCTGCGGCTTCTCATTGGCCTCACAACAAGGAGAAAGGACCGATATATCGGGAAAGGCGCCCTTGGTTTCATGCAAGGTCTGGTAGGGCTGAGGGAGTCCCTGCCGATGCCACAATATTCCCAAAAAGCGCATGTACATGTTGTTGATTGGGAGCCAAGGATACCCCCCTGGGGTAGCTTCGCTTCCTGCATTGACCTATCAACCTCCTGACAACCTTCCCTGCCTGGAATTCGTTCTCCTAGGACATCGTGTATCAACAGCACTTTGAACGGTGACATCGGAGAAGACCCACGCTGGCCAGCCGTTCCCACGATATATAAGTCTGTGAGCAAAGCCCTCTGGTTGAATTTGAATCTCGTTCATCAGCCATATCATCTCTCAGTCTATCAACACATCAATCCCTTCAACAGCTCCACACGCGTCACTTACTCCCAAACTTTCGTCGAAAACACTAGTACATCCATACAATGCCTGCTCCTCTCGTTCCCGCCGGTGCTGTCGCTGCTCTCTCCGACCCCTCGAAGGTCTGCCACTGCGATGCAGCAACTTTGGCTGCCCAGTCGCCATCGCGCCCGAACTGCACGAAGTGTCTGCTCCCAAAGCCTTCTGCTAAATAGCTTCAGTTCGAGTGTTGCGATACAGCGGTGGTAAGTGACTTGCGGAGATAACAATCGAGTTCCAAGGTTATGAAGTTTCACTGACTCTGAAACTAAGATCCCCCAATATCCGATTTGAACAGATGGGCTGCATTCGACACAAGCATGCGCTGCTAGGATGGTAATGCCGGGGTCATGATGTCCATACAATCCGGCACGGTTTTTTTAACCTTGGGTGGGACCTTCGACTTCCAGGTTGGGCGGTTCGTTTGACATTGGGTTGGAGTATAGGCCAACGGAAGTCCGTATACACGGGGAGGGATTTCGGATTTAGAATGGTGTTGTTGGTTTTGTCATTTCTTTGGGATCTATGGTTCCCGTCCACTCTTTTCACTATCCATGGATCAGTTTTTCAGATGCGTACAATATGAAACCTCAATTCTGCATGCAGCTGATATCCTATTGATTGTACACTCATTATCCTTGGTTTCATTAAAGCCGTAGCTAATGGCTCCAATTGTGTTGATATGAATGGCAACGTGGGCGTGAGGAGTATGTATCCCTTGGGAAAAAGTAGTGGCAGACAGCCGATTTAAATTCCATCCTAGGTCTTCTCTCTCCTATTGAAGTTGATGCAGGGCGTCAGTTAAACATCAATACCTAGCTTGAATTTCAACATATTCAACCCTCTGTCTTCCTCAAGAACACAAAAAATCACAGCATGCATGATTGATGGTCTCAAGCACTAGTCACTGGAGGTAAGAAAAAAATAGGATGCGGTTTGATAGATCAAAAGGCAAAAGAAAGTCTCCTCGACGGGGAATTGAACCCCGGTCCCCGGCGAATCGTGTTAATGACAAGCCGATATCCTCACCACTAGACTATCGAGGATTTGCTGATGTCGGGGCAAATCTTGTGTGCTGCTATGATCCCCACACTCCACCGCCCAATCCTCACACTCGCAAATGCCCTCGCCAACACTGTTCAGCTTGAAGCACGTATCTTTTTCAAGTTTTCTGGTTCTCATTCAGGCACTTTCTAATCTTTAATTATTAACTTAAAGCCGTCCGGCTAATCAGCCCTGCCCCCCATCCAATTGTTCAACCATGATCGGCTTCACTACGACATGTCTTGATTTACACCACGCTATCCCCAAACGATGACGGCCATGCTAGCGCCATTCCTTTCACTGACTGCGCCGCTGCGCGACAGCGCATGTCTAGGACGGCGGCCGCCCATCTGACATCATTCCCACCCTGGGATTTGCAGCCATAGCCGCAATACATAATTCAGCTGCCTAGACTGAGGCACGCGACTGGACAGAGATACTACAAAATCACGGTCGCTTCTCTGTTCATACCTAAGCGCTGCAACTGCCGCAAGCGACAAGAAGACTTCTTGAGCTTAGCCACAGTCTGTCTCTGGGCATTGCACACGCCAAGCTCGTTCGCCCGAAGCAACAATCACAAATCATACCTACGGACTTCCCGACTTGAAGCGCAGTTTTGAGAATATCACAGGGACTTCCACCATCCAACTTTCCAATGGAGGAAGTCATCATTGAGTGTCAAAAGCTGCAGTCAAGACTGGCCCCAGCTGGCGAGGCTGTTCGCCATTTCATCGCCGCGTATCCTGACGGCCAAGTACAGCTTTCGCCATTATTGGAGGAGCTTCTGAGCTTGCCCAACGTGGTAGTAAAGCTCGAGCAGATTGCGTTGGGATGTGAGACGAACGACGATCTTTTATCCAAGATTCGTCGGATTCCTAATCTCTGTGTCGCGAACATCACGCGGATCGAATCACTTCTTGGCATCTCATCCCAACTCTATCGCCATGAAATGGGGAGCTTGTCTGAGCAGGCTGCTGTTTTGGGCTCGCTTCTCGCGACGGAACGCCGGGCTCTAAACCTAGCCGTGAATGGGCTCGATTTGTGAGTCAGGTATCTTCGGGTAATTGTTGGGTACCGAATACTGATCAATGTAGGGTCAAAGGGTTGCAGAGAGCTGAACGGAACGGCGAATCGCCTCCATATGCCACAAACCCCATTCTCCAGGACATCTCATCGATACAAAATCTGCTGAGTCAAGAGACCTCGTCAGGGAGCATAACCAGATTACTTCGGGAGCTCGAAATCCGTGACAGAGAGTCTGCTTATTTCCACCAACTTCATAACACCACAATCGGTGGCTTCCTCAAAACGCTCAAATCATTTGTTGAGCAGCAGTCAGGGGCGATGTCAACCCTTCAGGTTGCACGAAGGTCGATCGCAGGCAGCGCCATCTCTAACATGAGTCCGCCTCCAGAGCTCGATTTGAGCTACCTCGCTCCCACCCTTCTGGAACCGGCCCCCTCAAACGTCAATTTTAGACACATTGGGAAAATTGTGATGAATCTGGAGAAAGAGCCGCTGGATGTCAAGTTCATGCCAGGCGACCCGGTGACTTTCGCGACTGCAAGCTTCCACAGGGACGTTGTCCTCTTCAACGCCACGACTGCCGACCGGCGGAAAGAAATCAAGGTCAAGGGCGTCCATATGATATTCTCCCCGATGGGCGACCTTATGGCGATAACGGTAGAACACATGGACGACCTCCCTCACAAGCAGAAGCCCATCCCCATCACACACGACTTCGTTCGGTTCAAGAAGCCGGCGCTCTACGTGCTTGACACTCCTCGCGGAACGGGCACGACGAGCAGACGTTTCTTCTTGCAATGGCATGGCATTCGTGCTTTCTCGTTCAACCCAGAGGGCTCTTTATTGGCGATCAAGGGAGTTCGACATCGTGTTGAACTCATCATTAGCGCAAAGGGCCTGGGCTATGGCGTCGTCAGAAGCCACACAGACGAAGTGACACACGCAGAGTTCACAGCCGACGGCGAAAGACTCGTGACGATGTCCAAAGATGGTACGATGCGAGTGACAAATATTCGCACGCTGCATAGCATTGCGAAGCTGGAGATGGACAACTGGAGGAACCCCCTTCAGCTAGCAGTTTCTCCCTCGGGAGTAGTGGCCTCAATATGGGGGCGGACGGTGACGATTTGGGACTATGACACGGGGGCAATGAACAGCTACAACTTTGAGACGGCGCGTGGCAGTGAAGGTTGGCCTTTGGCTATCTCACCCGACCTTCGATGGGTTGCGAGTCGGACGGATGATGGGGCCGACGTGACCGCCCTTGCTACGGGCAAGGTCGTCTACTCAGCAAGGCTCGAGACTGGGTTTGTGACCTCGGCAGCTTTCTCGAATGATGGCAAATACTTGGTATTCGGCAGATGTACGAATGGGCATCATGGGCGGGCTGACTCTGGCATTCTGAACATGTGGGAGATTGTGGTTTGAAGTGATTAATTAGGTCAAGGAACATTGTATTAGTGTGCTTGGATTGGATTTGAGATACCAATTTATGTACAAGAGATTGAACGTCCATTTAACTTGAATGACCTGGTTGGTGATATGATTCCTCTCATTTCTTTTGGTAGAACTCGATCGCCCAGTCAACTTGACACATTTTCAGCTTCACCCACTCATGGAACGAGAATATTCTTACCTTTTATTGTCAAGCTCATTGTCTTACTTCATTGAAGAGCCCAGGTATCAGCTGATAGTGATGACTTTTCTACGTCAAGGTGTGGGTGGCACCTATCCTCGCGACTTCTGGTTTCGCTATGTGCTTAACGCACTTGGAAGGCTTGCCATATGCCTTAGCTCCTATCGTATCACAATCTTTCTGTCCAAGATGACGATGTTGACCCACTCTCACATCGATATGAGAGAGAATGGTCGTACATGGACATCTTTGGTTTTCGTTGGACTGAGAGTCTAGTGGATCATTTTGGAGCGCCAGAACGGCTGTCATGACGACTCCGAGAGTTGCCATATATGCGTTTAAAATTGCTTCATGTGACGAATTGTGAATGGTGCCCGGGAGGCAATGGGATCCGAATCCTACTTTCCACTCGGTGGACATGTTCAAGCCGAACTATTAGCCGGTGCTACGGTGGTGCTTTGTATTGGCCACATTTCCTCAACGTAGCCCAGTGTATACCCTTTCAGGGCTAATTCTTAGTCCATCATGATGATGCTCATTGTGCCACACGGATTGACTGAATTCAAACGACAGGATGTTGCCCAGAGTTCACAAACCAGGCAGCCGTGTTTTCGAGCCGAACATTCAGAGACATGCATCCTCCAGTTCCGAACGCCACGCTGCGCCTTCGATCGAGACGACCAACTGGATGTTGAAGGGGAACATCAGGAATTCGGCCAGTCATACCGTGAGCCGGTTTTACGGGACTTGCATTTACGGGACGTGAAGGGTAAAGCTCGGACCGGATGTGTCTCATCTTGGTGGCTTGAATGCCAAGTGCCAAATGGGGAAAAGCGGTATTGCTCCTGAAGACAATTCTGCTTCATCCATCCCATTCGCCCATCTGAATGATATCTACGGTTTCTCGGTTCTGCGGGGTCCTTTCTCTTCACATGGCCATTGGTCGCCCGAAATGCTCTGCCTACTGGGCAGCAAACACTGTGGTTTAGCGCCAACCAACAGTCCGCCGTGAGACATTCGCGGCGGGAATAATAATGAATGCCCGACCAATATTATGATGTCTCATACACACCACGCTTACGGATCGACAGAGGTAGCATGCACAAAGTCCGACGGCGGTGTGTGAGCCATATGATGTCCCGCTCTCATAAGCATGCGGCGTCGACTCATCATGAGATGCCGAGGGCCGGCTGAGCCACGTCTAAACCGGGCCGAGAAAGTTGCGCATTACTGAAGCAGTCACATAATCTGGACTTGGGCAGACTGTCACGTGTGAGAACCCCAAAGATGCAGGCGTAGATGCCACCAGATCCGGTCAGACCTATCAGTTTCTACAGAATCATGGTGATTCACGCCGACTTGGCTGGGCGCCAGTACTGTGGCGCGATGTGAAGTTCTTTTACCAGAGACTTACTTTCGGATTCTCGGCTCATTCACGCACTCTTCAGAGATACTCTCAGTGTAAGGGAATGCGAGATATATGTTTGATCGGTAATTATTTTCTCATCATTGATGAGTGATCTTGACCAGCAAAATTTGCGCAAGTATGTGTTTCTCGAATATGTGTCTTCGGAAACCTAACTCGTTCGGAATCCTCTGAGGCTCGTAGCGGGGACAGGCTGTAGGCATTCACTTTGGAATACACCGAGGAACTCAAAATCTTTCATTTTTCCGCAGCCATCGATGAAGAAGAAGATCATTCTGTGAACTGCCAAAGGCTTGGCGGCGGATCGATCTGGCTTCACAGATCACCTCGCTTAGATACAGGGCTACAGGGCGTGCAAACATGAAGCTTAACTCAACCGCCGCCCGGGCCGAAGGGATATTGTTCAGGGGCTTACATCCACTAAAGGTAATCAATACACCACACCTCTGGCGGCACATGTTTCCCCGTTGGACGGCCAGGGTCCTTGTGATTGGAGGAACTTTGGGGATCGCTTCCTGTCAAGTGACAGTGCTACAGGGGTCCGCCCAGGACGGGGTCCAACTTCTCTTTCCAGTCTCCAGTTCGTACGAATCTGGCGCATTGTTCCTGTTAACAGGATATCTTTGTTTCTTGTTTATACCCCGGAATGTGGCATCTAGACCCGATGCAGAACATCCGGCGGCAAGCCCTTCTACCGTCGGCATCCTTAGCCGTACGCGCCACCCATTCGATAGGCAGCCGAGCCTACTAAAGCCCGGGTCTTGGCCATGACTGGTAGCGAAGATACGAGTGCCATCCGCAGCCGACTTCTCGAACCATGGTGTGTCTTTTGAAAACTGCCGTTGCTTACGCAGCCAGCGCTGTCGCGCTCGACGCATCTTCGTCACTGCGCGAACGAAACGGAGGCGCCATACTCCAGAGAGCATCATGCACGGTAAATACGCCGTTCCGGTTGAACTATGAATAATACGCCATCGGCAAGACCAACGTGGACTAACAATTATCGTCTACTACCTTAAGCCCACTACTTCCTCCTCTTCGAAAGATGACGTACCATCTATCGTCGCCGCCATCCAAAAATGCGGAAACGGCGGCACAATCTTGATCCCGAAAGGCATGACTTACACGATCGGCTCAACTCTCGACTTTGCCGAATGCAGCAACTGCGACTTCCAACTAGAGGGTACACTCAAAGTCTCTGAGGATTTCACCTACTGGAACGGAAAGCAGTCCATTATCAACGTCAAGAAAATCACGGGCGCCAAGATTCGCAGTCTCACTGGATCCGGGGTGATCGACGGCAACGGCCAAGGCTCATGGGACAAGTTTGCCTCGGACAGCACATACGACAGGCCGACCTTGCTTTACATCACTGGGTCATCGAACATCCAGGTTTCAGGCATTTCCGTCAAGAACCCTCCCTCATTTGGTCTCTCGGCCGCTGGCGGTTCGACGAACGTCAATTTCCGCGACATCTCCCTATCTGCAGTGTCCACGTCCACCAACCTGCCGAAGAACACCGATGGGTTTGATATTGGCCACGAACGTCAACCTGCAGAACATCACCGTTGTCAATGATGACGACTGCGTCGCACTCAAGTCCGGGGCTGACGGTGTCGAGATCAGGGACATCACCTGCTCCGGCAGTCACGGTCTGAGCATCGGAAGTCTGGACAAGACGGCAGGAAGCACCGATTTCGTCAAGAACGTCTTCGTCGGCAACGCCGTCATGAAAGCCTCCACCAAGGCCGCTGGGATCAAAGTCTACCCTGGTGGGAGCACGCACGGGATTGCGACTGTCAGCAACATCACCTGGGACGGGGTTGTCGTCGACAACAGCGACTATGCTTTTCAGCTTCAGACCTGCTACGGCGAGACGGCAGAGTTCTGCAAGTCGAATCCCCCGACTGCCCAAATCACCGACATCTTTGTGAAGAACTTCTCCGGGACCACGTCAACAAAGTACAAGGGTGTGACAGCAAACATCAACTGCCCGACCGAGGGATCCTGCAAGATTGCGTTCAGCAACTGGAAAGTGAAGCCAGCTAGCGGTAGTGCTACTGTTGCTTGTGCTAACGGCAGTGAAATTAGTGGTGTAACGTGCTCTTCTGGAGCCTCTGGGTAGATAATTTGGATATCATGATGGAAGTGTTTTGGGTTGTGGTTAGTTCACGTGCAGCAAACACCGCATTTGTTTCACTGGCCTTCATTTGTGAAGAGTTGACCACCTCATTTGTTGAGCGTCTGTTCCCAAAAGATGTTGCAGTCAGAATCGATTAATGAAGTTAGAAATAGCTAAGCCCTCCCGTGTCTAAAGGGTGTATTTTCTGTGCAATTGAATACTCCTATTAAAGACAGTAGTAGAAGGAATACTAATTGAGGCGGCAACGACGACGACGATAATTACAATAGTTTTAATGATAAGGACGATAACGAGGTTAGTAGCGACGACGATGATAGCAAGGATGCCAGTGATGTAGGGTATATCTCCCAGGAAAAGCAGTCGCCCTGGGATGAGAGGAATATGTGGCCCCTAGATTCACACGAAGTAAGATGTGAAAGGTTCTCGTCAAGGTGATTGAGTGAGGGATATAAGCGTACGAATGGAAACAATAGCGCAACCCCCTCTTAGGCCATGTATGATCTCACAAAGATGTCATGAAAGTAGCATATGAACGTCTTCCTTGTCAATTCACGTAAAGATGTTGCACAGGACAAATACAAACATCATCAGATAATATGAGTAATGAGGTAAGAATCAATTGAGAGAGTAAGGTAAGTTAAGTCTAACGGGGTAATGTTGAAACGAAGAAACACACGAAGAGTGATATCCAATCGCAGTACAAACAGGCAAAGCAGTCTGATATCATAGCCCCCCTTCCATGTACACGGAAAAAAAACGTGAGTTGCCCATCCCATTCTCCGTATTTCGTACACATTAACAAAAGGAATTAAGTGGTATCGCCGTCAGCACTATGTCGCGTCAGTTTACACATTAAGAGAAGAAGGGTGGTGCAATCGTGCTTGGACGAAAACGCGGTGCTTTAAGCCTTGTTCTTGCCGTCCCAGAGGATGATGCCAACAGACTCCTCCCAGCCGCGACCGGCAGCGATCTCCATGACCGTGCGGCCGGCCTCGTCCCGGGCCTCTAGGTCGACGCCGCAGGCCTCCACAAGGATCTTGAGGATCTTGGCGTCGCCGTTCTCGACGGCCTGCATGATGGCATTCCAGCCGCGGTACATCTTATTCGCGTCCGCGCCGTTGCGGAGCAGCATCTCGAGGATGTCGGTGTCGTCGCCACGGCAGCGGCGGACAGCCTTGACGATGGGCAAGTGCTCGCCGGGGGCGTTGATGTCGGCGCCGGCCTCGTGGATGAGGAAGCTGGTCATCTCCTTGTTGTCCTCGCGGATGGCGCTGGTCAGCGGGGAGAAGACGCCGCCGTTCTTGTCCTCGACGGAGACGCCGGCCTTGAGCAGCAGCTTGACGCTGTCGAGCTGGTTGGCGACGACGGCGCGCTCCATGAGGCCCTTGAAGGAGCGCGGGTCGGGGACCGCGGGGAGGAGCTTCTTGAGCACGTCCGGGCGCTGGACGGACATGACGATGGGCCAGTCGCAGCCGCGCACGTTGGGGTCCGCGCCGTGGGAGAGGAGCTCGTCGAGCATCTCCATGCGGTTCTCGCGGATGGCGGTGGTGATGGGCGTGTTGCCGTCGTCGCCCTTGTCGTTGGGGCTGACGCCCTGGTCGAGGAGCCACATGAGCGCCTCCATGTTGTTGACGCGGACGGCCATCTCGATGATGCCCTTGGGGTTGTGCAGGTCGTTGCCCGCGGCGACGAGGCGGGGGAGGAAGTGGGTGCGGAAGTGAGTGACACACTTGAAGGCGGGGTACTCGGCGGAGTTGAGGTTGGGATCCGCGCCGCTCTCGAGGAGGAGCTCGAAGATGTCGGCACGGTTGTCGCGGATGGAGGTGCACAGAGGGGTGTAGATGCCATCCTTCTTGAGGTTGGGGGAGACGCCCGCGGCGAGGAGGACGCGGACGGACTCGATATTGTTGATGCTGACGGCGAGCTCCATGTTGCCGGGCGTCTTCTTGTTGTCGGCGCCGCGGGCAAGGAGGACCTTGAGGCATGGTGCCTGGTAAGTCGCTGGCCAGAGCATGTGCTTGGGGCCGGGCAGGTTGGGGTTGGCGCCGTGGTCCAGGAGGGCGGTAAGGAGATCGACTCTGGCGGACTGGATGGCCTCGAACAGGGCAGTCTTGCCTTCCCTGTTCTTGACGTTGGGATCCGAGCCGTAGTCAAGCATGAGGTCGACCAGCTTCTTCGGTGTGCTCTTGTTCATCGAGCAGATGAGGACGGTGTTGCCGTTGGCCATGATGTGGTTCGGGTCACCGCCGTATGTGAGGAGGAGGTGGACAAAGTCAATCTTGCCGTCAATGACAGAGATGGCCAAGGGAGACTCTTGCGATGAGCCAGCGGAGAGGTTGGGGTCAGCTCCGTACTTGAGAAGCATCTTGGCCATCTCAACAGAGTTCATCTCAACCGCGGCAAAGAGAGGCGTGATGCCGTCCTTGTCAGGCGAATTGGGATCGGCGCCGAAGAGCAGCAGGAGACGCACGCTCTCGTGGTCTTGACACAGGACTGAGTCGACGAGAACGTGGTTGTCGGCGCCCGTGTCTGGTGATACGCCGCGGTCGAGGAGTTGCTCGACGAGCTTGTGGTTCTTGCCCTGGACGGCGGAAATGAGAGAGGTCTTGAGGGCTGGGTTGCCGTTGGCGTTGTGGCGCGGTGTCCAGCGCGGCATCGTCATGGGGTCTGCCTTGAGACGGACAACCTTGGCCGGGATGCTGTCAGCGATGTTTTGCAGCTCGCCGATGAGGGTCTCAGTGCCCGATGAGGACGGGGAGAGTGTGTTGTCAGAGTCGCGAAGAGGCCGCCTGTCTGAGATACGGCTGGGCGCATCGTAGGTATCCGAGATGGTGAGGTCATCCCGGTTTGACCTCCTGTCCATGTTGATTCTTGTGGAGTGTACACCGGAGCCATGTAGAGACGCCGGGGATTGGAGGTTGTGTAGTGAGCCTGGCGATTGAAGGTCGTAGTGACCGTGCTCTGAAATGGTAATGTCATCGCGGCCTATCCGCCTGTCGGGGATCCTCGTTGAGGCGCCATGATCCGACGCGCTGTGATGACTCCTGTTGGAGATGGATGTGCGGCGACGCGGGTCTGGTGATAACCTGGTCTCTTGCATGACAAAGTCTGCGGACATCTTCTCGACAAGAGAAGGGGGAGGGAGGTGAGGTGCTTGAGAGGGGAGAGCGGGCAGGGGAGGCAGGGGAGGCGAAGTCTCGTCAGAGTGATCCGGCGGAGTATGTTGGACCTCAAACGACTTGGACTTGGCTATCCGGACGGTTGAGTGAGACTGGCTGATGCGGTCGAGAGCAGCCGCGAGGCCAGCATAGCCGTTCCCAACAGCCTCGTCGGTCTTGGAGTTTCCGAGAGACCACTGGAAGACGAGCGCGCTCATCCTCAGCGCGTCCCTGGCCTTGCGTATCGACTCCCTCATCCTGAAGATCTCCTTGTCGGCGAACATCATGCGCCAGCCGCGCTGGATCTTGCCCATGGCACCCTTCTTCTCGTACTCGAGAAACTCGAACATCATGTGGTCGAGGACCTGGAAGTCGCTGTTGGTCTGGCGGAACTTGGTGTCGAGCTCCTTGATCATGTCGGCGGGGAACTCCTGGTGCACCCGGGACGCCTCCGAGAGGCCGGCCTCGATGGACCATAGTATGCGGCAGATGTCGAGGAAGTCATTGGCGAGGTCGCGGAAGCCGTGAGGTTGATGCTTGACGTGGGTGAGGAACTCGAGCATGCGGACCGAGATGTTGTTGCCAAGCAGGGTCGCTCGCGTGCAGAGGTCCAGGACGGACTCCTTGGGCTTCGGCTTCCCATACATCGCGGCGGTCATGGTGCCTCTTCTAGGTGGATGAGCCGCCCTCGGCTGAACAGACATGAAGGGGTGTCTTCAGGCGCCAGAGGAGGGGAGAGGAAGTGAGCTGCAAGGGGCGGGGCCGTTCTATGGTCAGCTGGTGTAGACGGGATAGTCAAAGGAGCTAGATGTCTACAGAAACGCCAAATGGCGGAAGTAAGCTGACAGAGGTGAAAGGGCAGGTAAAAGAATGCAACAAAAAACCAGATCTCTCAGACCGAGGGGCAGCATGGGAATCGGGGGCTGTTTATCTGTTCGTCTCGCAGCCGTGGTTCTCGAGCTGGATCGGGGGGGGGGG
>JABGMY010002790.1:3245-16884 GCA_014705525.1 Colletotrichum sp. HC292
CGACATCCCCCTCCTCCTCCCGCTCATCCGCTCCGCCTACCGCGGCCGCTCCTCGCGCAAGGGCTGGACGACGGAGGCGCACCTCGTCGCGGACCAGCGCATCGATGAGGCGGGGTTGCTGGCCAAGATCACGCACCCGGACGGTGTCGTGCTCCTAGTTACAAACGACTCTGCCCCAGACACGGACGCGGACGCGCCGCCGCTCTCGTGCTGCGAGGTGCTCCGCAAGCCTGACGGCACGACGGCGTATTTCGGGCTGTTTGCGGTTGACCCGGAGAGGCAGGCCGGCGGGGTCGGACGGAGGGTGTTGAGCTATGCGGAGGAGTTTGCGAGGCGGGAGTGGGGGGTGGGCAGGATCGTGATGTGGGTTATTTGGGTTAGGGAAGAGCTGATTGGGTGGTATGAGAGGAGGGGGTATAGGAGGACGGGGGAGAGGAGGGAATTTCCGTATAAGGAGCTGGTGGGGGGCGAGGCGTTGAGAGATGATTTGTATTTTGTGGTGTTGGACAAGGAGTTGTGAGAGACGGTGGACGGCTTGTTGGGGAGTGTTGGTCATGATTGAATGGTTGTGGTGGGATATATACATGGAATTGAAATAGAAACAGCCGAAGACCTTAAGCGGGAAGAACTTGAACGACGACGCTGTCCCCGGAAAGCGCAACCTGCCATCCCCCTCTCGCTTGGGTGACGCCCGACCCCGTAACCTTCCAGCTCCCACCACCCTCGACCCAGATAACTGCATTCGCCGCCTTGGGCACGCCATCCAGCTGGGCCAGCGTGACGTCCACCGTCTTCGACGCGGCAACATACTTCACCTCCTTAATAATCCCAGCGTCCACACTAATCAACAACCCCAACGGGCCAATAAACACCTTCCGCCTAACAGCATCCTTCGTCACGACGCTCACGCTGCTCCCAGACGCCGCCAACGTCCCGCCGAACGCGACCAGCCCGAGCTCGGGGTCCTGGACGATGTAGGTGCCCGAGCCGAGGGCGAGGCCGAGGAAGCCGGGCCCGTAGTCGCCGCTGATGCCGTCCCACTTGAGGGTGTCGGGCCAGGAGTGGAAGGAGGCGGCGGCGAAGCCGTCGGCGTTGATGTTGGAGAGCGGGCCGGTGGTGCCAGCGTAGCCGGTGCGGAGGAGGTAGGTGTCGGTCGGGGCGGAGCGGAAGGCGGAGAGGAGGGGGAGGGCGTTGAGGGCGGAGCCGTAGTGGTGGATTTGGCGCTCGATGCGGCGGAGTTTGCCGCCGTAGCTTGGGGGTGTTAGTTGGTGAGGTTGGGTTGGTTTGGGTATGGAAGTGGATGTGGATTGGTTAGTACCCACGGATTTGGGTATGGGTTGGGTAATGGGTATTGTGTAGAAATGGGTATACGTGGGTATAGAGTCAATGAAGATGGATACCCATGGGTATAGATTTGGTTTGGATACGGATGTGGTTTGGATATGGATACCCATGGGCACGGGTTGGTTTGGACTTAGGTATCCGTATGGACAACTATGTGGGCAATAGGTAGTAGGCAATGATGAATATCCATGGGTATGGGTATGGGTATAGCATGGGTAAGTATGTTGAGGAAGTTCCCAGCCTAACCAGTAAGTGGTTTCACAGAAAGTTGAGGGCAAAGCAGTGAAACCACTTGGTCTAGTGCTACATCCAGTGAGAGGAACGCAGTGTGCGATGATTTGGGTATGGGTATAGTTATGGATACCCGCGAATCTGGGTATCCATGGGTAATGGGTAGTCGTTTGGATATCCATGGGTTTGTGAATTGGATATAGGTACCCTTGAATTTGGGTAATGGAGATTGGGGATGTGTGATAGTGGGTGCAAATGGAATGTTGAAAATAGGTCAGAGCATGGGAGGTCATTACCAATGGAATATCACGACCTACATGTTGTCCCAGTATCGACGGGCGTTCCCATTCCAGCCCCAGTGAGGAAGGGTCTGCATGAAACCCAACACGCTGTTGACCGACTTCGTAGCAGTGTTTGTGAAGCCAAAGTACCTGTGAATCAAGTCAGCATATGCAACAATCATCATCGATAAAACCAAATCTTACTTGGCCCAGTAGTGCACTCCCTCTTGACCAGTTGAATCCCAGGCCATCTCGCTTCCAAAAGGCACCTCTTCCGTATCCCACTGCGCCGCCCTCGACCGCATGCTTGCCGACAGAGTGTTTGCCTTGGTGGTTTGGCCTTCTCGAACTAGATCCGTCAAAATCTCACCAAACACCGTCTCCCCCATAAGCCCAACGCGGTTGTACCCAACATCGTCCCTCATGCCCCTGATGACCGTGCTGTACGCCTGGTTTAGATACCAATCCCACGTGTGGCTCTTCACCAGCGCCGGGTACGCCCTCGCAACGCGGTACAGCGACCAATACGCGCCTGCAACATGCACGTAGTTGTAGGCACGATCAATAGCATACGCAGCCGCTTTGTTCCACGACGTCCACGACGTCCAGTCGATGCTGGTGCTGTACCTATAGTTAGGCACGGCCGCGGGCTCGTAGAAGAAGATGCTCTTGCGGACGCCAAAGTCGGTCGTCTGGATCGTCTTCCACAGCACGTTGTCGACGAACTGCTCGAGCTTGGCGACCTCGTCCGCGGCAGGCTGGATAGCTTGCTTCATGAAGGCGGAGAGGTACGAGCCCGCGCCGGCCTCGTCGCTGAGGCCGGCGACCCAGGCGCGCGAGTCTTGGGTCACGATGGACTTTATCTCGTAGTCGTATGTCATGACGGAGGAGGAGCGGCCGAAGGGGTCGGATGTGTCGTTGAACCATTGCGAGGTCGTGAGGAAGCGGCCGAGGCTTGCGACGGCTTCGGTGGAGGGTTTGGTGACGTAGTAGTGGACTGTCTGGATCTTGTTGTCGGCGTAGGTGATGGTCAGGCGGACGCGGCCCCAGGCGGAGGCGGAGGGGGTGACGGTGTATTTGCCGGCCGAGACGAGAGTCACGGCGAGTGCGCCGGCGGGTTCGGAGACGAGGGACTTGACGTCGGATTGGGATTGAAGGAAAAGTTGAGCTGGCTCCCCGCGGGGGATGATGTAGCCAGGCACGCCCATGGCGGTGGGGGTATTGGTGCCCCTGACCGCGGCGTCGAGTCCGCGCACGCCAGACTTTGCGACTGAGAAGCGTACGCCGAATTGAAGAGACTGACCGGGCTGAAGGGTCTTTGAAGAGGGTGAATTCCAGGGTGTCTGCGCACGCCATTCATTCTCAGCCCAGGCTTTGGTGAGGGTCTGCCACTCGTAGAAGCCCTCAAACGTCTGGCTGCCGTAGGCCGTGTCGGAGTAGTACGTCTCCGGAAGGTTGCGGTACGCCTCCAGGGGCGTGTCCCCAAGCGGAGTGACGACAAGGGCAGCGCCGGTCCCGCGAATCGGGGCAACACGGATTTGACCAGCGTGCATGCCGATGTAGGGGTCTGAAAGGGAACACAGGCGCTGCATGTCTGTGGCGAGGCGGTTCGTGAAGATGGAGTTGAACTCGGCCGGGAACCCAAGGCTGCCGATCTCCACGGCGGAGGAGCCCGAGTTCTGGATCGTGAAGCGCAGGCCGAGGTCGCCGGAGACGTCGAGCCATTCGCGGGTGATGTTGAGCGGCCCGGTCGGCAGGGTGGGGCCGAGACGGGAGGAGGCGAGGACGCCGGACCCCGCGGTGAGGGCCGTGACCGGCTGCCGGGCCGATGCGGAGTTACCGTCGGTCCACGCTGTGGCGCCGGATTGGCGGTAGCGGAATGTGATGTCGCCCCAGTGGTACTGACCGTTGCGCGCACGCTTAGAGAGGTAGTCGAAGGGCAGGAAATCAAAGGTATCGCCTGAGGGTTTGAGAGAGGCGAGGACTTGGGCGTTGCGGACTAGCTGGAGGTTAAAGTTGGCGGTTCTGAGGGCAATGTAACCGTTGCTCAAGCCCAAGTTGTCCTGGCAGAGGACGGTCGCCACCAGGCTGGCGAGTACAAGGGTGAACTTCATGGCGGAGATCTTGATGATTTGAGCTGAGCTGAACGAAGTGCTAGACTCTGACTGCAGACGCCAACGGATCATCATGATTATATAGACATTCTGATTCGGATTCTGATCACACTATTGATGGTACCATACCATTCGATTTTGAGGGACATTCTAGAAAGGCGATAGACTACGACCTATCTACGTTCCTGCAGATGGGCGATGCTACATTGAACCGGGTGTCGTTCCCGATGAATCCCACGCCCCGGCGGGATAGATTCCATTGCTTCTTTGGTCAATTGAGGAAACATCAAGCAAAGCGATGGTGTGTTTTTGCCTCTGGACTCGCATCGCTTGTGACTTGGTTCGGGATAGGCATCCGAATGCAACCGTGGATCGGGCGGATGATCCGAGTTTTGTACATCTCGACCATAATCTTCCCAGTCAACGAGGGTCAACTACGCGATGCCATCAAGCGAACCAAGAGCTAAGCATCCCACCAAGCCTGGCGTCCTGCTTTCATGCACGAAATGGGCAGCAAACGCGGGGTACACCTGCCAACCCCCCGTGCGATGCAACCCTTCGGTGTCGGTCTCTGTGCAACGTGATTGGGTCGCAAGTAGAAGAGTGGTAATGATACGCCTCGGTCCTCCCACCGGGGAAATCAAAATCCACGGATGGTTCGTCCTAGTCTTGGAGGGGCAACCTCGTATTGAGCAAAACGCATTTATAGTACTTAAGAGTAGGGCGGAGTTGAAATACATTCAACGGGGATGAGAACGGGCAGCAAAAGTTCGCTGACTTATGGCTGAGTTGAGCCGGGTTGCTCCGTTTAGTTGCTTTGGGCAGGTCGTTTAATGCAACCGAGTCTCATGGCTACCCCAGTTTAAGTGGCTAGACGCCGTCACAATTAGTGATGATTTGCCCCCTGTTGGCTGATCTGGTGCAATTGTCGATTTATTCGTATCACGAACGAAATTCAGGGATGAGGAAAAAGTGGATGCCCCTCCTAAGGTTAATCCAGTTAAGTCTCTTTAAAACACACTCAGCCCTTTGGAAGAATTCCCCGACCTTAGTGCCAACTCGAGTTCCAAGTCAACTCAGTGAGCTTGTTCGTTCTTTCAACAGTCCCTCTTTTGTGTGTGTATACAATTCAGTCGTTCTTTTTTTCTCCGATCATTTCTCAAAATGCTCTCCAACCTGTTGCGGGCCTGTCTCGCTACTTCGCTGCTGGCTCAGCCCCTGCATGCAAGGCGTCATCCCTGTCCGCCGACATACAACCTCCAAGACTTTCACGTCCACCGGCAACCCCATCCTGGCCGATGGCTCCATCTACTCCGCCGACCCGGCGCCGCTCATCGTCAATGACACCCTCTACATCCTCTCCGGACGGGACGCCGCGGGCCCGACCGAGAACGGCTTCGTCATGAACGAGTGGCAGATCTTCGAGGCCAAGAACCCGGACCCGGCCGGCGGAGACTGGACTCTGCACCAGGACGTCGCCCAGCCCGAGGCCATCTTCTCCTGGGCTAGTGCCGGCACCGCGTACGCCAGCCAGATCGTCCAGGGCCCCGACGGCAAGTTCTACATGTATGCCCCCGTGACCCAGGCGAGCAGCAGCGCCAAGGACCCCTTCGCCATCGGCGTGGCCGTCTCCGACACCCCCCTCGGCCCCTTCAAGGACGCCCACCCCTCCGGCCCCATCATCTCCCAGACCGTCCCGTCCCCCGGCAACGACATCCAGAACATCGACCCCACCGTCATGGTCGACACCGACGGCAAGGTCTACATCTACTTCGGCACCTTCGGCTACCTCAAGGGTTACGAGCTCGACAAGGACATGATCACCATCAAGGGTAGTGTTGTCGACGTGGACTCTCTCACCGGCTTCTTCGAGGCTCCCTGGCTCATGAAGCGCGACGACACCTACTACATGCTCTACGCCGCCAACAACGCCGGCGCTGACTCCCCCTGCACCCCGACGAGCTACCACGCCTGCCTTGCCTACGGTACCGCCTCCAGCCCTCTCGGTCCCTGGACCTTCCAGGGCGTCTTTCTCGATATTGTCTCCTCCACCACTTCCCACCCGGGTGCTTATAAGTTGAGCAACGGCGAGTGGGGTCTGGTCTACCACACCCGCGACGCCGAGGGCGGCACGCACTTCCGCCGCTCCATCGCCATCGATAAGCTCACCTGGGACGACTCCGCTAAGCTCCCTACCATCAACAAGGTCGTCCAGACCAAGCGCGCCGCCGCCGCCAAGGAGCTCACCCGCAACGTCGCTCCCAAGGCCGTCGCCGCCTCCGAGGGCGAGACCCCCATCCAGTACTGGATCGCGGCCATCAACGACGAGCGCGTTGAGGAGGAGCCCCTCCCGCCTGACTACTGGTCCTCCTACAACGCCGAGCAGCCCCCCAAGGAGAGCACCCTCACCCTCACCTGGAACGCCACCCAGGAGCTCAACGGCGCCGCCATGGCCTTCTTCGCGGACCAGGCTGCCGGATCCACCGTCGGTGTTGCGCCGCCTGCCTCGTGGAAGCTCGAGTACAAGGACGGCACCGCGTGGAAGGCTGTTGACGCGACTTCGTACCCTACCGATGTCACTGATACGCCTGCTGAGGTCAAGTTCACCAAGGTGTCTACGACTGCTCTCAGAGCTGTCCTGACTGCGTCTGGCAGCAGCACGTATGCCGGTGTCGCTGTCAAGGAGTTCTTCGCCTACGCTCCCACGGCCGCGTGAAGAGGTCTCTTGTGAAACTGTCAAAGTAGACTTGTACAATTACTGATTGTCTCGTCACGCTTCGAGATGGTTCTGCTGTTTATATTAGAATCATGTATATAGACATCACACAAGCGTTCCATACGCCTGCATGCTTTTATTCTTCAAACTGCGTTTATTCGTAGTACTTGCTACAATGTATCAAACTTTTACAGTTCATACTTCACCGTGCAGTTGACGATTGGCAAACGTTGGCCCCTTGGAGCTTGCAGTGAATAGGAATTTCAGCCAGTCAAGATCGCCACTGAACCATGCAACAAGACTAATCGCTTAATGCGATGGCATTATTGGCGTAAGATACACATGTTACACAAACCAATCAAATAAGGGCGTGCCGTATCTGTCACGGAAAAACCGCTGCGCGGTAATTCCGTTCACCTCATGTGCAGCCTGATTTCCTCCGCATCAGGCTGAGCAGCACAATGCTCCAAATTGACCCAGAGTTCACGACGTCAAGATGGCACTCGCCCTGCGGAATGCGGCGCCGCTGAAGGCACAAGTCCGCTTGGTGCAAGCCGTCTTCGAGTTCGAAGCGAGCCTGGATGGAGAGCATAAAGCAGCATTTCGGAATGCGCGAATCGCTACCAGGGCCACACCGCCAACTCCGAGCGACGTTATGAAGCTGACCGCTGAAATCGATTCTCGGGTGCGACAAGAGCATGGCCCGTCTCGATGCTTCGGCCCCGTCTCACAAACATACTACAAGCTGTACAGCAGTTCGCCGCGCTTGGCGATACGGTAGTGGGCGGTTCGCAGAATCTGGTGGCCTGCGGAGTGTGGTCCGCGGTTCGGATGATGCTACACGTCAGTTCCCTGCCAAGATCCAGACGCCCACATTGCTAATACCTAATGCG
Organism: Colletotrichum sp. HC292; assembly: GCA_014705525.1. Classification (NCBI taxonomy): domain Eukaryota; kingdom Fungi; phylum Ascomycota; class Sordariomycetes; order Glomerellales; family Glomerellaceae; genus Colletotrichum; species Colletotrichum sp. HC292. The sequence continues at coordinate 10,825 of JABGMY010002790.1, forward strand.
CAACGTAGATGGCGATCGGGTACGCTTCCTATCTAGAGAAGCTATCATTGCTCTTTATGACTGCTGGCCGGCAAGCCCCTCGATATCAAGCCTTAACAATCATCTACCCCCGGTCCAAGACTCTACAGCGTTACCTATCCGAATACTTCATCGTCATTGTTCGAATATGTCAGAGGATACTAGAAATACGCAATGAAATCTGTTTTTGGACAATTCAAGTCTTCATTAAGCGACGCAGATCTGAAGGAGTTTCAGGCGGATCTCGAGGTCTGGGGCAACGCCATCAAGGACGAGGCAACGCTTCTTCTTAACCAAAGACTTCAAAACGAATCACAAGAAAACAAGAAGGCTCGATCTTTGGTCAGTATGTGGTCAACATCGTCAGCACTGCAACAGGCCCTTGAGCGCAAGATGCGATGGCTCGACGCATGTTCCACGTATGACTTCCAAACCACCTGGAAACAAATTCGAAAGAGAGGTTCAACTTCGTTGCTTCCTATGTGGTCGGAATACCAACAATGGAAACAGAAATCTGAAGTACCGGCAGCAATTCTTTTCAGCGGCAAGATCGGTGCTGGGAAGTCAGTAACCTTGGCGAACATTGTGGACGACTTACATTTGTCTGGAGACACCATGATCATGTACTTCTTTTGCCGCCATGATATTCCGGAAAGTCTGAAATCTCGCATAATCATAGGAAGTCTGGCACGCCAATACCTATCGCAATTGCCAGAGCACAATGAAGCCTTCAAAGAAGATGTGCCGACTCTTGATTTGGACGAGGTCACCGCCCTGATGAAGCCCCAATGTGACAAACGGTCAAGATATCTAATAATCGACGGTTTGGATGAATGCAGTATAGAAGAGCAACGCTCCCTTCTAACGCAAATCTCCTGGTTACAAAGACAGTCGAATTGGAGGCTTGGCTTCTCAGCCCGGCTCTCAGCGCAAAGTGTCGCCGAGCAGCTTGTCACTCTGAAGTGGCATATCTCCCTCCCAATAAGCAATCCGGATATTGAGCGATACATAGATAGCGAACTAAAGGCTCGTATATCTGATGGTCAACTGAAACTTGGAGACCCCAACATAGAATCCGAGATTCGAGAAGCTCTCCTAGGGGGTGCGAACGGCATGTGAGTCGAGTATTTTTCTTTATCCGTCTTGAAACTGTCTAACAATTGCTTCATGCAGGTTTCTCTGGGTTGCTCTACAACTTGACCAAATATGCTCGGAGGTATCCGACCACTCGATACGTCTCGCAATCAAATCGCTTCCCCGAGACTTGTCCGAAATGTATGCGCGTATCCTGAGCAATTCTGCCACTAAGGACGCGAGTCATTATCACATTCGTCTTTTTAAGTTTCTGGCAGCAGCTTTCAAGCCGTTAACATTACATCAAATCCAAGAGATGGCCAGTGTAACTGTCGGCGATATAACCTGGAATCCTAGTAAATGCATCAACGATATTTTCAAAGTTGTAGGATTCTGTGGAAGCCTTGTCATGATTGAAGAAGAAGAGCAAACGGTTCGGTTCGTCCATCATAGCGCCAGAAGCTTCTGTCAAGGTGTCCTTGGGGGCTTTGGTGATTGGAAATTCAGCTTTTCCGACAAAGAAGCGCACCGCGAAACCGGAGAAACAGCTGTAACTTATCTCAGTTACGGAATCTTTGATGCCCGACTCTCTACTCATGTCATCCCAGAAGTGGACGTGAGAGGATTTACGGAACGCATCATAGGGAATACGCTTGGGACATCAAACGCCGCCGCGCGTTTAGCTCTTGGTTTCGTCAAGCCAAAGCATAATGGCAAGATGGACATCGGGCAGTTTCTGGCACAAGCGCAAAGGGAGGCTATTCTAGGAGACTCCGAACCAACCAGTCTAGGCCATCCATTCTTCCCGTATGCTGAGAAGTTCTGGATCTTACACACAAGAGACATTGATAACTCGGCGGTACATGAGTTATGGAAACGACTTTTCGATGAAGTCAACATCCATGATCTTCAACTCATACCCTATCTCCTTGGCCCCCTGGACTCTTTCCTAATGCCTTGCAAGCACCCACTTGCATCTGCTTTTCTTTGGGCCATCAACTACTCTCACATCGTTATTTTCGACCGCTTGATGGAGCTGGGTAGCAATGACTCCTTCTCCACTAAGTCACCTTGGGCACGTTTTCGGTTCTTTCGCATTCTGCTTCGACATCTTCAACCGCAGGATTCACTTGCAATAGCTCCATGTTTAGAAAGTCGGATGATACAACGACTGTTCCCATTAGCGGTGACTCTGAGAGTCCACCGCGCTGTCGAATGGATGCTCCCTTATGTAGACCACACAGAGATTCCCCGGGCCTTCGAGGTTGCCGTTTCCTGTGGCAACTACAAATCAGCTGCAGTCATCTCAACCAACCAAGCGTTCAGGCATCGCAATAGGATTGCCGTCCCAACTGAGTTGATTTCTATTGCTGCATCTTCTCCCAATGCGCAAATGATTTCTCTCCTAGTGAGAATGGGTGCTGCTCGGTCCGTGGACGCCAATACTTCAGCACTATCGAGTTTGCTGTACTCTGATATGCACCAGGCTCCTTTGCTGAGCATCATCTTCATGTTATGCAACGTTGGAATTCGGCCAGCGGCTTTAGGCCTACAGCAGATCTCTGCTACTTTTCAACTGCTAGTTCTTAGTCCGGAAATAAGCACAGAAAAGGCATCAGGGGCTGTGAGGAAGATACTGGGAGCAGACTCGGATTTTCCACAGCTCCACCAGCGCATTATGTCCCAGGCATGCTCGATCGGAAGTTTCGAGCTTGCTAATGCTGTCTGGTTCAGCTACCAGCATGCATCCAAATCAATCTGGAAAAGGACATCCATATTCCCCGGTTTCCTCTTCCAGGGTGATGAACTAGGTCTAGTTCTACAGACCGTATCAAAAAGTAGAGTGATGCTAGCGGATTGGCTCGTCCAAAAGGGAGCACATAGCGACGACGAAGAAATACTTCGTAGAGTGGTGACGCTCAGAAATTGGAAACTCGCCAGCACGCTGTTGAATGAGACAGATCTTTCGAGGAGCATGCGCACATTCTGTACGAATCATGAGCTTCTTCATATCTGCGTCCTCGGAGGTGATTTGATGGGCATCGACTTCCTGCTAAGAATTGGCATGGATTTCGAAAACATGTCGAACGGGCTCATGTTCAGGGGCGAGACTTCCTTGCAGGCACTAGTAACGGAGGATTCGGACTACTTCGTTCATCTGTCTATCGCAGAGATCATCAAGCGTGACAAAAACGGCGCTTGTATCCGGGCTCCTGCTGGATTTACAGTTTTCGAGCGTCTCATGGAACACCTGATTTCGCCTGACAACTCCTCAACTTGGAACCCTCAGATTCACGAGATAGTAAGCGAGAAGTTGGAAAACGGGATTTTTTCAACCGGTTACAGCTGGCTCATTTGCCTTTTGGCCGCCTTTGTACGAAAGACCGTACGACTGTATTTTGTACCTTTGGACGGCGACGTGAGTGCCGGTCTAGAGCAGCTCCAGAATTCGTTGGATCTACTGGCAGACATTCTGCGTCCAAATTTGGTTCCACCTCTTTGCAGCAAGAAAGAAAGCATCATTACCATTCGAGAGGTGTTTGACATCATAACAGATATGGATAAGTCAGTTGTGGCAGGCGAATCCATATCCATATCAGACCCTCGGTCTAGATGGCATGCTCAAACCAAGGTCTGGCATTTCGTTAGTCTCTTCGTTAGTCAACTGTCCCATGAACCTTTGAACCAGCTGTCTAGGAATGGAGCACTCGACGAGCTGGCATTTCTTCTGAGCAATAGATCACTGGAAGGCGTCTTTCCAGCATCCTCTTCAGGCCGTTTAGACCGTTCAGTCACTCATAGGCGAGTCTACGAAGTCCTGCGCTTGGCGGATGGGAGCCAAGATCTGGCATGGATACTTCAGTATTTGGTTTTACGCAGCCAAGGATTTTCTCTCGAAGACTTCTGCCATTTTTCGAAAAGCTGGAAACGCATACAACGTTATACCTCTATTTCCAGCGACACAAAGCATGCACTGAAACTCATTGGATGGACGGAAACAAATATGGTCATGCTTCAGCACCGCTACTCACCAATTAATTAAGCTCAATAGAGAGTAGCATTATGCTTCGGGTACAAAGGCTACAACTAGAAATATGAAATATTAGGTGAATCTTCGTAGAACGCATACATAGTGCTTAGTTAGTTAGGGTAAGTTATGCTATTAAGTTTTAACGCGTTGCCTTTATGTTGTTGTGACACCTAAAGTACCGCTTTTTGCATCATCGTTTAGAACATCATCAAAGCACAGGCTATAGTACAAGTACCCCTCTAGATATGCGCGCACGGTGTCATGCATCTATTGATCATATATGCTCTACCGAGTATTCCTCACTGCCTGTTTCAAGTATGATAGCCCAACTGCGTTTCCATCTGCTCTCAAACTTTCAAAAGCTTGATACGCAAGCGTGGTGCTGAAGTCATGCGAGCGAACAAGACGCATACCAGCCACCGCCAGATCAAAGGTCTTCTTGTTTATAATCGCGCCGCGGCTGACGAATAGTCTGAGAATGGGCACCAGTTCGTTCCATCTTTCCTCCACCTCGCGGTCAGTGCGAGTTTCCACCACGCACATTACCATTGTAAGTGCGAAAGCTCTGTCCAGACAGTATGGCCATCATTCTTGAACTGGAAGTTGACATCGGCTCCATTGTTTAGCAGGCACTCCACCATGTCTTTTTTTGGCGGCCGGGAAAAGTACGCATCCAGAAGTAGCGGCCACCATAAGTGACTATCTTCCCTGACAGCACTTTCCGGGGCCTGCCTGGTGATCTTGAAGAACAGTTGTTTTGCCCAAGGCCGGACACCTGTCTTGAACTTTGAAACGCTTTGATTTTCCGTCCGCCGAACGAGACTGTGTAGCGGTGCTTTTTCCCGAAGATACTCGACAACCCCCATTTGGACCATGAGTGATAAGAACTGTAGGCCATAGCGGGACTTGAGTTCCAGTGTAGGCGCTTTGGGTTTTGTAACCTCTCTGAAGAAATCTTCGAGATTTGTGTCGCGGAGCATGAATTGCATGGTCTCGTCTAGATTGTCGAGTATTGCAACCATGCTGGGTATGTTTTCCTCTCTGACTGCGGACGCAGCGTTCAGGCAACGACGGACACACCTCAACATTTCACCTCTCGAAGGAGGGCTCGTCTTCAACAACGCTAAATTGGCCGCACATAAGCGTTTATGACAGTCAAATGTTCCAGAGGCGGTTGTGATCTTCGAACTTACGCCCGGGCTTTCGACGTAATCTTTAACGCTCCTGTGGAGGTATTGCACCTTCTGTTCTGTTTCGAGGCCAAATCCACCAGTATCTACTTCAATGAGACCCTTGCAGCGACTGTTCACTCTCCGTCGAATTCTTTCGATGCAACTAAGGATTGCCTCATCTTTAAGCTTCTCTGTGGGAAGCTGAATTGCATAGTCATTCTCATCTTCGTCGGCGAACGAGAAAAGAAGTGCTGAAGGTGGTGCCTCGCACGCACCAAGAAGCCTGAAGTACTGAGCAGCATGCTCAAAGTAAAACGGATCCAGGGTACAAGGATAGCACTGTACAGTCTCTCCAAGTCTGCTGGTAGGAGATCTAGTCGTCGCTGAATGTCAGAGATTCTATCGTCATGACCCATTCCCGTAAGCAACGATCTGACAACCAGGCTAACCCAGAGAAAGACCCCAGATAACCTTTTTGTGATATCATCGATAAGACCCTTGGCATACCGCGGCTCTCGGCGAACCAGACGACGAAAACCAGCATTGTTTCCAAAATTCTCAGTTATGTATGCCTTGATATCTCCATACGTTAGATCCTCGAGCTTTAGACTGGGTTGGTGCCGAAACGCGTCCTCAAAGACAAGCCATGGTCGACTGGAAACGCAAAGCTTTGACGTCCGTCACCCACTTCTGGGCACCCCCCACTTCTGGGCACCCCAAAAATGCCTCACCGCCATGACTACCCGCCAACTTCAAACCTACACA